>ML811570.1:152840-167223 GCA_009831015.1 Picea engelmannii | reverse complement strand
AAACAATAGAAATATAGGAAAAAATTGAACCTTTTAAGTATTTGTGAACATGCAGGCATAAATAATTAACAAATTAAATACCTTAGTATCTGTGTGAGGCATGTGTTTGATAAACCATTCAAAACCTTCAGGTTCACCAACAATAATATGGAACATAAAAGATTTGTTGTTGATCCTTCATAATGAGGTTGACATGACTTCTCGAGTAGAGGATCAACATCATGATTATCATCCTGGTTTTCCTCATCCATTGGAGAAAATGTGTCTTGGATCAATCTATTATATCATCTTCCTAATTTGAATCACTGACGTTATATCCATCCATATCATCATTAATAAATTGATCAACAACTTCAATATTATGATCTCGAAGTTCATCACCCTGTAAAGGAGTATTTCTGCTAGTACTTGGAAAATAACTCTCTAGAGGTTGACATTTTGGGGGCATCGTCTATATATTTAAAAACAACGTAGAAAAGTTAGTGTGTATAGAAAATATAAAAATCCCGATAAGAAATATTACTAAAATTCATGACATGTTGATTATTACAGAGAATACATAAAATATTGAATCCTCTTACCAAGGGACAATATTCATAACCCCCTTCGACGTGCCCCCTCTCCCTACAATGTCTTTCAACTGTTGTTATTAAAAGTATTTTTCTTTGCAAGCCTCTGCAATCATAGAAAGGGAAATAACATTTTCCATCGCCCCTTGCCTCTAATGCCGATATTAACTGAGAAAGCTTCCTGTCATTTTCGTTCATAGTGACAAATCCTTGTCTTACCTACACCATACCAAACAGTAAGTTGTCAAATTTTCATATTTTAGCTACTCCTTCATGATATTTTAGCTACTCATTTCGATTATGATATGTTTATTTACAGTGACCTACAATCCTCACAATTATTTCTTCTAAGACATTTTGAGATGCTTTTTTTTATTATCGATTAACTATTAAGATCGATATGCTTCAATTTGTACTTTAGAGTAGTGTGTACTAAATCACCATGGAAAATAATTACACACCATTTAACGAAAGTGGTCAAAATTTCTCAAACTTGAATCACTCGACACCATACACTAGCCTCTAAGTTGTTTTGTAGACAACTTAAAATACTTCTTCGGAAAATATTTTTCTTGACATTTCACATGAATTTCCATAGAATATACTAACTAGATCCAAAAACCAAATACATGAAATATGGTACTTCACATATAATATATTATCAAGGAAAAAACAAGCTACATGAAATTTCGACATCTGAACAAAAATTTACAAGTTAAATGAGTACATCAATAAAAAAAACATACTAACCTTGCAAGTTCAAAATCGAGAATTGGATTTGTTCAACCGGTGGGTGACGGAAAAAATAAAAAGCCCAAACAAAAGCCACAAACAGTGTCACAACTATAGCAATTGTGTTGCAAAGTCTCTTAAAGTCAAGTATATATAGATTAACTAGTCAACTAGCCGTTAGTAGATGCTTTTTGAGATAGGCAAAATTATCGTGGAAATAGCGACGAAAGTTCGTGGCAATAGCGACGAAATTTCATGGCAATAGTGACGAAAATTCCGACCAAGTTAAAAAACCTATTTGTGGCTATATCGATGAACTTTTGTGGAAATATCGACGAAAATCCCGCCCTATTTAAAAAAAATGAAAGTAATGGAAACATGGAAAAATTTCATGGAATAATTCGCCCATATGTAGTAGTGGAAGGATACCATAGCTTATATCCTTTCATTTAATATTTATATCTAATGAAAATACATTTGAATGCTTTCTTGTCTATCTTGTTCCTCTTTTCCTTAGGAACATGCAAAAATGCATCACAACCAAATACTTTGAGATGTGTAATTGAAGGATTCTTACTTGACCATATCTAATGTGGAGTCATGTCAACTAACATCAACGAAGGAGACATATTTACCAGATATCTTGCAGTGTCAACTGCCTCCGCTCAGAATTCTTATGCAATCCCAACACCACCAAGCATGCTCCTTGCCTTATCCATCAATGTTATGTCCATTCTCTTAGCAACTCCATTTTGTTGTGGGGTATATGGTGTGGTATTTTCGTGTGCTATGCCACACTGCTTACATAACTGATCAAATTTGTTTCCACAGAATTCACCACCGTTGTCAGTTTTCAGCACCTTAATCTTCTTATCTGTCTAGTTTTCTACAAGATCTTTAAACTCTCTAAATTTCTCGAAAACCTTTGATTTCTTCCTAAGGAAATATATCCATGTCTTCCTCGAAAAATTATCTATGAAGGAGACATAATAAAAGGATCCACCAAGTGAAGGCACTATAACCGGGCCAAACACATCATTGTGAACCATTTCTAGAATCCCATTTTCCCTTGTCACTCCAGATGGGAACCCCACCCAACTTTGTTTTCCATATATGCAATGTTCACAAAACTTGATTTCTAAACCACATTTAGGAAAACCTTTGACCATACATTTGTTGTGCATAACTCAAAGTCCTTTTTCTTCAATGTGTCCCATCCTCTCGTGCCATAGCCTGGTCGGGTTGATTTTATCATGTCTTGTTGATTCGGTTTGTACCAACTCAGCCCGAGTCGAGTTGAGTTCAGTCGAAGTTGATTTGACTTTAGGAGCAACGATGTTGTTGCATCCATTTGAGTTTCCATTCCCTAACAAATTGTATAGGGTTCCAATCCGAACTCCTTTCATTAATACCATCACACTTCTGACCATCTTGCATGACTCCTTCTGAAACATAGTGTGTACTCCAACATGACTCATCTTATTGACATATATCAAATTTCTTGCCAAACCTGGAATATGTAGCACACCTGGAAGGGTTATTTTCCTCCCATCCTGCAATATCATTTGAACTCTTCCTCGTCCGACAATTTTGGTTGTCGATTCGTCCCCCAAGAACACTTCACCTCCAAGAAACATTCTCTATGTGGTTTCACATGATAGAATTCTCTTGAGTCGATCAACCAAGAACCTTGATCTGACTGTGTACTAGTCGAGACTAGGTACACATCACTTCCCTTATCCGGGGTCGTCTTTCTCTCAGTCGATTGCTTCTTGTCGGATCCCGTACTGAATTCCATTAACCTCGACTTACAGTCCTTTTTGTAAGGCCCAACTTTACTACATTTCTAGCATCTTCTTGTCGATTGAACAGAGTTTTCAGATATACCCTTTGACTTAGACTTTCTACTGGAGAATTTTCCTTTATCTCTTTTAATCGGTCGACCTCTCACCACTAAAGAATATTTGGTCGATCCTTCCATGTTCTTTCTTCTCATTTCTTCTGACAGCAAAGAAGAAGACACATATTCTAGCACTAGTGTGGTTTTATTCCTCTCTATAGCCATGAATAAGTTAACCCAAGAGTCAGGAAAATAACATAATAAGACTATACACTTCTCCTTCTCAGTGATTTTAATATCCACATAGGATAAGTAACTTAAAATGGTGTTAAATGCATTTAAATGCTCAGTCATCGAACTACCATCACTCATTCTCAGAAGATACAATTTATTTATGAGAAATAACTTATTTACCGATATTTTGAATAGTATAAGCTTCCCAGTTTGTCCCACAGTTTCTTGGCTGAATCGCCACCTAAGACATTCAACAATACTGAATTTGCAAGACAAATCCGAATCGTACTTCTTCCTCTTCTTTCAAGTTTCTCCCTTTCTTTCATTGACATTCCTGTCGGATGGGTACCTGGAGAGATCATTGTCCATTGCTCTCGATCTACAAGAAGATCTTCCATTTTAAGCTTCCAAAGCTCAAAATTCTGTCCATTGAATTTTTCTATCTCTATTCTTGAACTGCTCGCCATTATTTACCATGATCTTTAACACAATTTATGACTTAAAACTCTTACTGTACCTCGGGTTTAGTTCTCATATTCAATATTGGTATATCAAGATCTAGTACACATGTCAAAGAATAACACAACTCTGATACCACTTTCCAGGAAATGAGAAACACTTCCACACTAAACCTAGTAGAAGAGAAGAAGAATTTAATCAAGAGTGAAAATGACCCATCAATCACACAGTACACCGATATTTTACCCTGGAAAACGAAACTGAGAAAATTGACATTCCTTGAGCGCTATGCTCTCTTGTTGTCTTATTTAATCTAAATAAAAGGTTACATATTTAACCTTGGTCCACACCTAAGACACAATCAACATCATACACTCTTTCCTACGCAAGAACAACTCTATAGCCAATCTGGCTTACATCTGCATTACCAACAACCTACATGTAAATATTTCTCTAAACACTGGCTATCCTATGATTCATTTTCATTATCCTTTAAGGCCTTACAACATGCCTCTTTGCAGGCTTTACCACAAGAAAAAACATAAATACTTAGCACCAAAAAATGGTTACAGATCCATGTAGATCATTGGCTACAAATCTCACAAATCTCAAGATTCTGTTACATTCGACTCCAAGTCGAATTATCGGTCGACCTTCATTTGGTATTCATTCAGTCACCACATGCCTGCTTGTCAACCTCTTGTTGGTTTAAACTTTGACTTTTTGTCGATTCCTTTACCATGTAGAACCGCCTCGACTTCAACATTACCTAGTCGATTGACCTCAACCTTCGAATTGTTGTCAGTATACCTCGACTCTTGACCGTTAATCGATTCACATAGACTATAATTTCACTACAAAGAATATAACAACCCAACATCTATGTCTCCATGTATATTAGGATGATGAGTGGAACTATGAAATAGAAAAAATGGCCCTTTGAAAGTACTAATGTCAAATAGGTAACTCGTACTATCTTACACAACACAAGAAGCAACATAAAGGGGAGATGCTATTATGGATCAAGGTATTCAATACAAACTTATCGATCATATGAATCTATCCATGCGAATAAATGAGTTGATGTCAAACATGGTAGAAATAATTTGATTACTAGTCATTACTGTATCCCATTAACAAATGTGATCCAAACCATTGATAATGATAATGGGAGTCAACGTACCTGTTGAGGAAACAACAAACCCTCTTACGTTTTATTTTACAAACAAAAGGAAAGGCCCCCCCTACTAAAATTGTAATCCTACTACCTAATCCTCTATTGCTTGAGCCTAATGCTATTTGTTTTCCTACCTTGAGGGGTTAGGGGGTTAATATTGATTGATGATTATCTTTGATGATTTTTTATTATTCCTTTCGATCTGACGATTTCAAATGTCTTCATGATACTTCTTGACCTATGATGTTTCATTGACATTTATATGATGGAGTTGACACGTAATCTTCAGAACTGTTGTTGTTTCCAAAATGCTTGGTGATCCTATTTGGCTGCAAGGTTTGGTGTTCTATTGCATGTCTTTAATGAGTTAATTTTGATTATTTTATGATTGAATAATTCAAATTTTGCATCTTCCTACTGGCATGATTTTGCTTCATGTCTTCAACTTTTATACTGTCACATGTAGATCTTAATCTTTTGAGTTGAGACTTGGCACATGTAGTTTTAGGACAATCATCTAAAGCCACCATGTTATCACTGAATAAACCCAACACTTTCTTATGAATTGGCTTAAAGGAAAGGAATATAGTATCTATGATGTATTGGCAAGTCTCCTTTTAAGCACATGGCTGATCTCATTCTTCTGTTTTGTAGGAGCAAGTTTGCAGGAACACTTTGTTCAGGTGACCGCTCCAACCTAGAGAGGCCCGTGGGGGAATTTATTGATCCTTTTCTACAACCTTGAACTTGATTCTTTCCAGGACTATCCTTATCGGGAAGTGGATTACCTTGGCTTGTAGTTGCCTCAAGGTTCAAAGGTCCCAAGGCTGTCAGATCCACATTTCTCGCAAGCTTGTTACCAAACCTTTTCAAACTGATCTACACAATGTCCTTTTCTATCTTACCTCTTTCCACAACCTGATCCTAAGGCCCATTCATACTCTTTATTGTGAGTCCTTGTCGTGCTTTCACATGATGCCTGTCTTTCATCTACCACATGAATATTGGTCTGGCATAAGGACCTTTCCTTGACCTGGTTTTATTCCCCACTCTTTGCGATATGAACATGTCTACCCTCTGAGATGTGCATTTTGAGTGGACTAACATTTTATGTGTGCTTGGTTGAATTCAATGTCCTATTTCCAGTTGTCGCTACTTGCGACGTTAAATCATCACATTTAGTTTTGTATACTTCACCTACATTGATTTCCTTCTGTTGTAGCTTAATCACCACATCCTTCATCACTATATATCCTTGCTCCTCTCCATGATGTTCGATTTCTTAAATCCTACCTTTTACATCTTTTTCTAAATTTCAGCCCCTAGGTGTGGAACCCTGACCAACGAAACCCTGAGGGGGCATGGAACCTTGACTTGTGTAATTGGGGATTAATTTTCTAACTTGTAATTTTATTTCATTTTAATTTTCTTTATTTTTGTACATATTTTTATTTTATTTCATTTTCATTTTAATTTATTTTAATTTTAATTTTAATTTTTTTTTGTAAATTGTTTATGTTTATTTTCCCATGGTATCGCCTGCAGTTTTTCCCCCATGGTTTTCCATTAGAATTACTTTGAGTATTTACTTTTACTTAAGGGATAACTCATTCCCATCATATATTCATTTTACATGGGGTTAATTCACTTTTACGTGAATAAACTAATTTGTATTATACAAACAAACCATATAATTACCTAGTGTGTTTTAACCATTTAACATGTACATCATTTTTCTCATATATAAATGTAAAACTAAAAAAGGAAAAAAAAAATTTAATTTTCATTATATATATTTTAAATTTTAATTTCATTTTGTTTTTCCTTCACCCACCAAAGTATAACGTACTATCCCAAGTCCATCCCTATTGGCCCTCACATGTGCTCAATGGTGTTTCCCATGATAAATCAATGATAAATACACACCTCCTTAATTTTAGGAAAGCATTCCTATTTTCTAGGATTTCCTTCCTCCCCTCCCAAATGCTTTGAAACTTTAATATCATATACATATATTATATGATATTATAATTTTTATTGGACCTTAAGCCAAGCTCGCGAGAGAGCTCACAGGACTTTGTCATCGGGAAAGTTCATGAGGTTGCTGTCATCGACAATTACCTTTTAACAAGAATTACAACGTCCCTACCTCCCGAAAACAACAACCATATAACATATTGTAAGGATTATTTAATAATGTTTATTATGGAAGAGTGTGAACTCATAAAGATAGTATTATATTAATATTCCTCATATCGTATGTCGTTGGGAGTTATCGTCCGAAATTTACCCAGAATTACTTCACCCCGAGGATGAAATCCCTTACCTCGACGACGACCCATGCTCCATATATTATTTAATGTTATTTCAAAGGATTATTTTAATGTTTAGTATTGAAAAGAGTGAGCCCATGGGGAATTATATTATTTTAATATTAACATTATACCCATTGGAATCTCTTATCATTAGGAGTGTGAACATCGTCGAGAGTTATTGTCAAAAAATCATCTTTTACCTTCACCTACCATCTCCCGACGATGATGACCATGTAATATTTGATTTGATTTGAAAATTATTTTAATATATGTTTCAAAAAGCTCTACACCCATTGAATATTATTATAATGATTATTTTGGGATAATGTGCTAAGGTGTTATATTGTTTTGAATATTTTAAAAATCCAGTGAGAGTTGATCATCATCGGGAGTGTGGAGTGAATGAGCTGAGGTTGATCATCGTCGGGAATGTGGAGTGGGTGTGAGTTGGAGTATGAATGAAAAAAACCTCAACGACGAAAAAATTGGTGGAACTAAAGATATTATATGGGATTTTATATCCCTTGGACTATGTCCATGTGTTGGTTGGGAGGTAAAATTGTTATTTTATTATTATTATTATTTTATTGTTTTTGTTTTATTTTAATTTTATTTAATTTTTTATTTTCATTTATAAATTTTTATTGTTACTAGTTTCTCGTAGGTATGGGGAGTATACAAACTTAGTGACACTAATGGTTAAAAAAATGTGTTTCCTCCTTGGAGGTCACATGTTCAAATCCAGAGGAGGGTAGGGTAATTATTATTCTTTTATTAGTTTTTATATTAGTAATCTTTATTTTTTTACATTAATCGGGGTAATTAGTTTAGTTAATTTTAATTTTTCTTTGATTTTCACATAGGATTAGAGGATTTTTTTTAATTTTTGTTGCTAATTGTAAATAATATAGATTAATGTAAATATAGGTAGGGTAAAAACCCCCCTTTGACTACACCAGGGTTCAGAACGTAGGCAGATCGATTAACCATCTAAAAGTCAATTAATTCTCTATACTACCCCAAACATACCAAAACTCATTTGAAGAAAGAAAGGAAAAGGAGATCAGGTAACTATACCTCTAATCCCACGTCTAGTGATGAGATCCTCGTGCTTGGAAGTTCCATTGACTGGACGCCTCCTCCCGGGGATGGCCTGCATCCAAAGATTGACAAACAAAAAACTACAAGCATGTTATTCCATATATAAGTTAGGGTTAGATGATGTTAGAATGTCAATCATAAACCAATAAAAGTATTCAGGGTAAAAACCTCCCTTTGACTACACCAGGGTTCAGAATGTAGGCAGATCAATTAATCGTCTAAAAGTCAATTAATTCTCTATACTACCCCAAACATACCAAAACTCATATGAAGAAAGAAATGAAAAGGAGATCGGATAAATATACCTCTAATCCCACGTCTGGTGATGACCTCCTCACGCTTGGAAGTTCCATATATAATTTAGGGTTAGATTTTAGAATGTCAAGCATAAACCAATAAAAGTATTCATGGTAAAACCCCCCCTTTGACTACAGCAGGGTTCATAATGTAGGTAGATCAATTAACCATCTAAAAGTCAATTAATTCTCTATACTACCCCAAACATACCAAAACTCATATGAAGAAAGAAAGGAAAATGAGATCAAGTAAATATACCTCTAATCCCACCTCTGGTGATGACCTCCTTGTGCTTGGAAGTTCTGCTGACTACACGCCTCCTCCCAGGGCTGACCTGCATCCAAAGATTGACAAACAAAAAAATACAAGCATGTTATTCCATATATAAGTTAGGGTTATATGTTATAATGTCAAGCATAAACCAATAAAAGTATTCAAGACACCATCATTTGGGACATGAAAATGTAATTCTTTTAATAATAACACAAATATTACACCTTTACAATCTTAGTCGGCCACCGTTCCGCAAACCTAGTTTAGGATCCTCTTCACCAAGCTCCAAGTGCACCTTGTATGAAATTCTCCTCTCAACCTTTTGATCTCTTCTTGGGAAGTGAATGGGTTAAATGGAGGAAGAAGGGGATAATAAAGGAATGTTGAGGCAATTATCAGAAAAGGAAGCAATATCTTGGTCAAGGAGGGGAAGTGAAATCGGGCAGAGTTTCACTGTTCTTATACTTAGATGTGAAATGAGACCCCAAAACCTTCTTTATATGACAAAAGGATGGTTATTCGGCTGGGTGATGAGCTATAGTAGGTGGATTAGTTGGGAAACTACCAATAGCCCATAATCTCAACGAATTCCTTGCAACTTTTTATTTTTTGCAACTTTTGCAAGTATATGTGGGTTGTAATGGTGCAACATGCATATGTACATGAGGTCTAGTGGTGAAACAAGTGTATGTAGGCAGGACATAATGGTTCAGGGTACGTACATCTTCTAAAAATTGGTTTTTTAAGAAGAGCAACTTAGCAGTGCTTTGACAAAAAAATGCAAGTAAGAGGGCCAAGGACATGTATGCATGTGTAGAGAAATTTAGGGTTATAATAGATGCCCCCTAATGTGTGAGGTCAGAATAACATATGATGGAAAAAATACATTACAATATCTTTACCAATGTACAAAATCGAGTGAGCCTAGGACCAAAGTGCAGGAGGTGCCATCTACAAAATAAAAATTGTCTCTCTGAGACAGGCATACCCATTCTCGGGATGAAATAAATCATGGATTCCAATCAAATACACTGCAGATCCATGTCATATAACTATATAATGTGTAGCTGTGAGAAATACACATCGGATATACATCTCAAAATCAAAGATATTCAAATATAGTATCGATATTCAAGAAGCCAGTGACGCCCGATGGCTGGAGATGAGGACTTCATAACTCAAGAAACAACTTCAAGATCTTCAAAAATCATGTAGGAGTATAATGGGAGTTCATAACTCACTACCCTGAGGTCTTTGATGACTCGTTGGGAAAAGACAAGAGGATATCGATGATCAGGCTGAGAACTTCATCAATTTTGAATAAGGATTTGAATGGATTCTTAGGATGGCCGACTCATGAGGTCAAGAGACAAAATGTAGAAAAGCCGACTCAAGTTGGGTGAAACTTCCCTTAGAAAAAAGCACTAAATATGATCAGACTCAAGCATCATGACATTGACATAATTTCACAATGCAAGAGGCAACACAAACTCTCCATGTGTTTGGAAGAGTAACCAAATGAAGGAGGCAACAAAAACTCTCCATGTGTTTGGAAGAGTAACCAAATGAAGGAGGACACAAATCTATGTAGTAAGAATAACTTCCTAAGGTCATACTAGATCCCAATGTTTGACGAACAAACATAAGGATGTGCTTTTTCCATGGGAGACTCTTTGTGCTTCCAAAAAAGAATACATATTTCCCATCCCCTCTTTTTGGGATATTTGTTTTTTTTGTCTTTTTCAATTTTTTAAAAATATTGAAAAAGAATAAAAGAATGCTACATTACAAAGGAGGAACGAGTGTCGCAAGAAAGCATACTAGTTCCAAGTGCAAGGAACACACTAATTCTCAGAGCAAGGAGACATGTGCAGGAAAAGGACACTCGGGGAAAATTCCTCCACAGGTCAAGGTCTTAGGATGTAGAGGCAAAGTGCTACAAGTCTTACGTATAAGGCATGATTCAAAGGTTCAGTTGAGAGAAACATGGAGCCGACATTGGCCAAAGACAGAGGGATGCAAATGTGATTGGCAAGACACAATGAAACCCCCTTTCATGTAATTTTAACGAGTCCAGAGAAGGTAAGCTCGGTAGTTTTTTCACGTTTAGAGAGTCTGAAAAAACAGAAAAGAAGACTCCGGGGAGTACCTTTTTTGGAGATATTCTAGTCGGTTCAAAAAATGGGTAAACTTGCACCGACAAGATGTCTATTCAAAACCATTTTAATGAGTGTGACAAAGACAAGATCACTTGACAATCTTTTCAATTTTAAGGAGTCTCAAAAGAGCTTAAATATGGACTCACATCCTTTTTTCTGAATTTAGTCCCCTTAGCCCGAAAAAGTATAAAAGTCACCAAGGATAACTCTCCCGATGAGATGAATCTCCCAAGGCATACCTTTTTTCGCAATAATCTACAGGCTGGAAAAAAGGGTAAACTCATGCTAGTAGATGTTCTTCTGGACCAATTTTAACGAGTGTGAAGGAACAAGGTCACTCGACGATCTTTTCAATTTTAGGGAGTCTGAAAAGACATTAACTATGGACTCTATGGGGGTTCCTTTTTCGTAAGTAATCTCCAAGGCCCAAAAAAGGTGATAAACCAAAACCAAGGAGAATGCTCCTTTTTCAAAAATTTAGTCCCCCAGGCCTGAAAAAGGGTTAAACTTACGACTGAGAATACTTTTCTAGTGAACTGCATTTCCTAGAGCATACCTTTATTCATAAAATTCACCATCCAAACTGAAAAAGGGGTAAACTACCGTCGGACAGACGCGCCTTCAAATTTGAGTTTGGAGAGAGTGAAGGGAAACAAGATCGCTTGGCAATCTTTTCATGTTTAGAGAGTCTGAAAAAGGCTTAAAGAAAACTCCATAGGGACACTTTTCTCAGTTAATCCAGACAATATCAAAATGCATAAAGACAAAAATCATGCTCATTTTGGGAGTCCCAAGGGTGAGGCCAAGAATGACGGTGCATCAGATGAATGGGACTCAATATCATAATCATGACAGGACTAACAAGGACTCCCAAGCCTATAGTCATTAAAGACAACATGGACTCCAAAATACAACAAGGATCTACCTAGGGAATCCATGTAAAGGTAGGATTTACCACTTAATTATGCCACTTCTAGAGTAGCAATGAAGGTTCTGTGTCGCACTTCGGTGGGATCGATCCTATGGAAAAGTAGAAAAGACAATGATATGCAGAAAGTGGAGGTGAAATCCTAAATTATATGCAAAAAGTTGGAAAAAATGAATTTTACCAAAGGACACTTAAAGTGACCCATCCCCAAAAGGTTACCAAACCAAAGGAAAAGTGTATCATAACATCCAATAAGAAACTTGGGAATGGAACCAAATGATTTCCAAGCCAGGAAAAACAACAAAGGGGGTAAAAAAAAGTGGCAAAAAGGGCCAAAAAAGTCTATAAATAGAAGTTGACAACTCATTTTCACCATTGCATTTTGAAAATTGACCAAAAGGAGAAAAAATCCCCTTTTCTAAAGAAGTTTATTCCAAGAGCTTCAGTGGACGAAATGAACTTCTGCTCGGACCAAGTAAGTACAAATGCACCCCCCTTGCATTTGAATTCTTCATTTAATAATTTCTTTTTGTTTTTGAGGGGGAGTACTCTCCTAAAAAGAGCGGCCCTGCGTGTACGTGGGATGTCCAAGGACATCTCGCATATTTACTCAGGCAAAAAATAGTCTACCCACGTACATATGTGACTGTGGCCAAAACAACCCGCGTACACCCTCAAAAGCTTGGAAATTTTTTTATATGCAAGAGATAACTCCCTTTTATCTGCCATGGAACATGATGTATGTCCATTGGATGGAGAGGGAACATGAGGAAATTGATGCACTGTTTGAAGAGGATCATGTTTTCATTGCTTCATTGAAACAATGCGGTCTATGGAAGTTCTTTAGGTGTCCATTTATGAGGGCACAACCCAAGTTACTGAATGCCCTGGTTGACTACTGACATCCAGATGCAGAGGCATTTATGATAGAGGGATAGTCTTTGGCTCCAACGACTGAAGATATATACTTCCTGACTGGCCTCTTGAGGAGAGGGGAACCAGTCAATCTATGAACTTTTCCCCTCGGGCCTTCTAACATCGAGGACTAGATTCAGATGTATTGTGAAGCCGACACTAAGAAGGTAGGTTCTCAGGTGCCAATTCAAAATATCATGAGTTTGTCTCTGAGAGTGATCTTGTTACTTATTGGGCAGATTATTGGATCAACAACCCTTCACCAGGATTCCTGGGCACACATGCATTGTACTATTCAATTCCAGGAGGCACAAATATTTGACTGGAGTACGACCATGCTCACATGCATGAAGATACAACTGACAAAGTGTCAGCTATGTAACAACAAAAACTTCAGGTTTGGCACTATTATTTGCTCATTCTTCTTCTTCGAGAGTGCCCATCTTGAGTCCTAGAGACGTTGTGCGGGGGCATGTGGCCTCCTTCCTAGTAGTATGCAGATGGGTAGCATTGTTGCCATGACAGGGGGGATGGAGGACCATAGAGGACTTTGATGACACATTTTTTGACTGGTAGGCATGACTTATTCTAGCGATAGAGGACTACCCCTATGTTGGAATCAAATTTTCCAGGGATACGGACATGGCCATGCCTCTCGGAGAGGAGAGAGGAGAGATAGGTAACATGTTTTTTAAAGTTATTTAATTTTTAATTGTTTTTATATATATGATTTTTATGTGTGTATTAGAGTACTGAATTTCATGCATCTGTTATGTACAAATGTGGGAATAGTGCGCTCGATGAACTTCGTGAGGACTCGACAACATCCTTGACCAAAGGCGGGACCAACAACAACCAATGACCCAACAACTGTAGGGGGACCTTCAACCGAAGAGGCTAAGAGTGTTTTGAGATGGGTGGAGCGAAACCTCACTATGCTCATTCATACAGTACCCATGACCGAGATCGAGGATCTCTCACCTTCTATGTAGCCTCATGTAGTGGGGGTGCCACAGACTTGGGTCCAACTCTTTTGGCATTTAGCCAACACCGTCGTTCACTATGGCAAGGCCAATATGCCTCGATCTTAGATAGGCTAGAATTTTATGTGCCAAGGGCACCACTGTATATTTTTTGAGGGCATAAGCCCAATGATGTATACCGAACCTTATTTTTGAGGCGTTCGTGCCCACCTATGTACTCATGACATTTTTTGATATATATATATATATATATATTTCCATCTTATTCATCTTATGGATCACATTTTTGACAAATGTATGTACATGTGTATGTGTGTTATCCACAATTTTGGTCATTGTGATGATGTCATAGTGATGTCATGATGATAGCAAATCAAACTCCTCATTAAAGAACTCCTTCC
>ML811570.1:102367-147545 GCA_009831015.1 Picea engelmannii | reverse complement strand
AACTGGCCTCCAGGTGTGAAAATCACCCAAGCTGTGGAAGTAAGCCTCCGATTGTGTCGGCTAGTGCCATCTGCAAACCCAAAGACCACCTCCGATTCACTTGAAATCTGCCACAGTGAAAAAGAAGACATAAATAACTACACGTCCATAAAACAAAAAGACAAAACGTTGTATAAGAACTATACATATGTACAAGAAGTCACTCAGGCGACCGGCCTAAGAGTAGTACTTCTTGAGGTAGATCCCATTTCTAGGCTTTGCCAAGGAATTTCCTTCAAATTCAACCAGATGGTAAGCACCCTTATTTAAGACCTCTTTCATGATGAACAGTCCAAACCACATGGGTTTGAACTTTCCTTCCCCCATAGGATCTTTGTCTTTATCATAGACTAGGACAAGATTGCCTTCGGAGAAAATCTGAGGACGAACGGACCAATCATATTGGCATTTGACTCATTGCTTATGAGCCTCATTATCCGAGGCTGTATCACAACACTGCTCATCGAGATGCTCAAGATATAATAGGCGTTCCTCAAGCGGTGAAGTGTCTGGTAGTAATTTCACTGCCAACTTTAAGGACGTGATTTGGCACTCAATAGGAAATACTGCTTCCATCCCGTATACGAGTTGAAAAGGTGAGAAATCGGTGGCAGTATTTACAGATGTTCGGTAGTCCCACAACGTCGAGTACAAAATCAAATGCCAATTTGACTTGGCAGAATTGAATGACCACTGAATAATAGTCTTGAGAGACTTATTCATAGCTTCAAATTGACCATTCACTTGTGGCTAGTAAGGTGATGAATGTTCTTTCCTCAACCCAATATTTGATGTTAAATCGGTCATCATTTTATTTTGGAAGTGACTGCCATGGTCAGTGACAATCTCCTTATGGATGCTGAACTTTGCTACTATCTGGTTAAAAATGAAAAGAGTCGATTTTTCTCCATCATTGTTAAACGTTGACATAGCCTTGACCTACTTTGTGAAGTAGTCTACCACTACGATGATGTAACAATGCCCCCTAGCTGAAGTCGAGTGACATGTAGTAAAGTCAATCCCCCACTTGGTGAAAGGACCAACAACAATGACATGAAACATGGGAGCAGGATGTTCTCGCATCTTCTGAGAGAATATCTGACACGAGTGGCACTTCTTGACCGCCTCAATGCAATCCTTGATTAACATATGCCAAAATTAACTGGCATGTAGAATATTTTGGGTTGTTTCCAACCCAGACAAATGACCACCACATGCTCCAATGTGGTAGTCATTCAGAACGTGCTCTTCTTCCTCATGTATAAGGCACCAACGAAGAATGCAATCTACACCTCAATGATACAAAGTTTCATCAAGTATGAGATAGTTTCCTGCCTGATGGTGAATTCGTCGACGCTCGTCACAGGAAGCAATAGTGGAGAACTTCAAAGTTTGGAGATAGAATAGTATATATCCATACCAGGGGTCCAAAGATGCAATTAGAAAAATACCTCCTTTGATAGGTGATTCTTCGGGCATGATGTCACTAGACTCAACCAAAAGTTTCGAAATAAGTTTGGCAAAGACCAACAAATTTTTGGATTTTGCGGAAACAAAATCCAAGTCAAATTCCTGGAGGATTACAATCCATCTACTGATCTTTCCGCCAATGACTCATTGTGTCAACGCATATTGGAAAGAATTCACAATGACAATGACAATGGTCTTGTGAAGCAAAATGTAATGATAGAACCACTAGACAACATGCACTATTGCCAAAGAAAGCTTCTCAACATGGGAATAGTTGAGTTCCAACCCAACCAAGCCTTGTCTCAGGTAATAAATAACATGCTCCTTGAGAAAATAATCCTCTTGAACCAATACCATGTTGATGGTAGACTCTGCAGTGACCAAGTACAACAAGAAATCTCTGTTATAATCAGGAGGTTGGAGCAGAGGGGAAAATGTAAAGGCATGTTTCAACACTTCAAAAGAGAGTTGAGTAGCTTCTTCCCAATAGAATGGGACTCCCTTTGTCAACATACGCATAAAACCTTTAGTGATCTCAGTGTAGTTCATGACAAAACACCAAAGAAAGTTTTCTTTCCCCTGTAAGCTCTGAAGATGGGGTATTGTGCATGGGGGAGGCAATTGAACTATTGCCTCAACCTTGAGAGGATCGCCCATGGTTCATGTTGTCGAAACAATGAAACCTAAGATACAACCCGACGTCATGCAAAAACTTCACTTGTTAGTATTCAAGTGAATCCGATAGTAGCGACATCGTTCGAAGACTAGTCAGAGGTGTGTGGGATGATCAGATATCTTGTGAGAGCATGATGCTAGATCATCAAGATATGCCTCGACTATATGTCTAAGGTTGTGGAAAGTGTTATCACATTTATTTGTAAAGGGGTGTTTTTCCTAGGAAGTTGGCCCCTTGGTGAAAGAAATGAAGAAAAGGGGCAAAAAACCCACAAAATCGCGTTATCCTAAGTTTTTTGGGCCTGGGCACGAGTGTGCTAATCGGTGCATAGATTTGGGCGGCTAAGATATGCACACCCAGATCTATGGTGTGTGTTCCATACCAGACCCCCCCCGACATTCTTCCTTTAACAAAGGGGGGATGGTCCGAAAAGAGGTTTCCCCGTTGGGCCCACCGTTATTTTGGCACCTTCTCATCATTTCGAACCCTTCGGACCCCCCCTGCTCCAAACTACTTACCACCACCCCCCTATCTAGAATAGCCCACTTACCACTCTCCCTTACCGCTTATTCCTCTTGTTTCCATATTTCCTCCACTCCATCTCTCTCTTCCACCCATCACATCGCCCACTCTCCCTCCTTGTATCCTTATGGCTCACCTATCCTCCACCCACCTTTGGGTCACGTCCCCTTATCACTCGTGCCTATCATCTCCTGCCAAGTGTTCTACCGCTCACCTCCATCTAGGAATATGGTCCCCATCCTGCCTACTACTGTGGCCTTTCCTCTGCCCCCACATCATCACCTCGTGCCACTTCACCTCTGACCTATCCCAGCGTAGTACCCACATTTTTCGTTGCCCGCACTTTCCCGATCACCTTCCATTTGCCACGTTTGTCCATATGGCTTTCTCTTGTCTTACCTCCACGTCAATTGCACCATCGTCCCCACCAGATCCTCATCCACTTCCACCAACATTGTACCCTTGTAGCAGTCCAACCAAGTAGTTGAAGGCCAATGACAAACTGCCATGTCCTTCAGATGCAGAGTTGACTTGGAACTCTCCGATCCCGAGGAAGAAATTATTAAAAAAGATGATGGTGGTTGAACATTGTTTCCACCATAAATGGAAATCTCAGGAAAGTACCATCAATTAGTCCACTCAGTTGCAGGCCCATTCTGAAGCATGATTTCATCTGGCAGAGTTCACGTTTGACCAGAGACTGTATGCACAGTCTACCATGAAGCATGTAGACGTAACACCTTCAATGCGATGACTCGAACTTGTTGTTGCAATTTTGGTTCTGAGTATATAGGATTCATTCTCATATTTTTTTAGTGTCGATGGTAGAGCTAAGCTCCCGATTGTAAAGTTTTGATGAGGCCTTTGGTTCTCTGGTTGTGTATTATGACTTGAGACTTCTTGTTTAATGGTAGTCAATTTCTCTCTCATTTATTTTTCCTTTGATTCTGAAGCTCGGGCATAGATGATCCAGTCGAGTGTTGTGATTGTAATGTAATGTAGGTTTGATTGCAGTACCGTCGCAACGTTTTAGTTTCTTGAAGTCTTTAGTTCTAAGAGGATCTTATATCTGAAACTTTTCCTCTGTAGGATTCTAGCAAACCGGATGTCCATAATAGACCTTCACATTTTCTCCTTATGTTCTTCTGCCTACTCACCACTATGCAAAGTTACTGACTAAAGTTAGATCAAAACCTCATTTGTATATGTGCACCAATCCAAATTTCTGAGTTAAAAATATATAATATTGAGATTGCATCCATTAGACCACCCTTTAAATTATTCACTGTGACACATAGGCTGATGGGCCTTGGGCTTACCTCTGTAGCAATCCAGAGGTGACTTCCAACACTAACAGAAATAAAATGACATGGCCCGCTGGAAAGTGGCTCCAACATTATTTAGGCCAAAAGGCATCTTACGATATGCAAATGTGCCCCAAGGAAAAATAAAATATTTTTAATTTTGGTCTTCAGGTTTGATCTGGATCTGGTTATATCCTGAAAAACCATCCATGAATGAAAAGACCTCGCAGCCTGCACATTCATTGAAAATATGATCGACGAATGGGGTGGGAAAATGATCTTTCAGACATGCCTTGTTCAAGTCACATAAGTCCATGCAGACGTGAATTGTACCATGTTTCTTGTTACCTGAAACGAGGTTTGACACCCATTCCGTCAACTATACGGGTTAGATAAAACCGGCTTTAAGTAGTTTCTCTACTTCAACCTTAATTGCTGCCTTTTTCCGAGGATTTACCAAATGAATCTTATGTCAAACTGACTTGGTGTCAATATAAGTCTTTATTTCATGTAAGATGATTCTTGGGTCTATGTATGGCATTTCCTTGTAAGACCAGGAAAAAATGTTGCAGAATTCCTTAAATAACTCCGTATAAATTCGAATCTCTTCCGGGGAGCAGTCCGCTCCGATGAAAATATTCTCCACGACACCAGGGGTTCTGGAGATATCTATAGGGATTGTTTCAATTATAATTTCCATATTACCCTTGGCATAAACTACATGTGTAGCCAAAGGATTAATAGGACAAGACCTATCTCCATTCATAGTGAGAACAAATTCCCCTGCCTCTATTCTCCTTAACTCCGGGAGGAAGTAAGATCTATGATGGAGATCATCCCAGGGTCTGTCTCCACCAGTCAATGCCTCAAGAATCACCTCATTTGGGAGAAGGACCAGGTCTAAAGGATATATAGTAGCAAGAGAACCTTGATCCCAAATAGGCTCGAGAACTGGACCTAACTCATGTGCGGGACTAAAATCGTGGTCGGCCAAATCTTGTTGGACAATGTTGTATGCAAATTCAGCCACAGACAAGGGCATGACCATGCCATAATTACCTATCCMTTCCATTGAAACTGATGGGGAAGGAAGAGTCCATGGATCRTGAAAGTAAGTCGTTCGAAACGATGACATTTGAAAAATTCCATCCCTAGGCTAGTCGGGGGCAGCCGATATAAACTTGAAATAACCAGAAGGTGGCGGGTAATCGAAAGAACCCATCAAYGATGGAAAAAAAACAATCCCTAAKTTGACGGTGCTAGGCTAAGGATTATCAATAATCGGTAYTGTGGATGCCCCTGATGAAGGGTCAAAATGAGAGAAAGACAACTGGTCAATGGTCACAATACGCCCCTCGTGTAGAAACAACAAGAGCCGAAAAATTGTAGCAACCACTGCATGCATTGCATCTCCAACTCCTTCCTAACAAAYGGTTGTAKTTGAGAGGCACATCGACTACTTCAACTTCGACACACACAGTMTTTCCTCCTAACTGCACGGGGAAAGAATGAATGATTCCATGTGGTCTGAACGAACGATTGTCGGACGTTGTAAGCAACATAGGAGAAGGAGACAAACTGGGTTGTCYAATGGCCTTCCAACATGCCWACAACATSACAMAATTCAAGGAACCCTCATCRACCACTGTATGGAATATATTATGAGTAAAATATTTCATGGTGTAAGCCACTACTATCTGAAATTAAACGTGGTAAGGAAGACAAGGTTTCAAGTCGGTTGGATCGAGAATGATCACTCTCAGGTTACAAGTCTCTGCAGATCCCAAGGTGGATAACAAAGCTTTTCTCTATGAAGGGAAGCTTTGGAGGACTTCCAAAGTAGACATTGCACAAGGGGTTTGTGCCAAATCTTCCACAAGAGAGTAGTTCTGGGCAATGCTCGCTTTCATATTATGAGAAGCTTTCTTGAACGCACCTTTGGGTATGCATGTCATTGTTTCACCCATTGTCTTCTCAATATGGATAGGAACCAGTGGGTTAGTGGCTTCTTTTCCCTTTTCAGTAGATTCTGACATTCCCTAATCTTGGGCCCTGCTTGCTATATGAGCGTCGCCTTTCAACATGTAAACATTTGCGGTCGGGTTATTACCAGTAGACATGGGGGGTCCCTGACTTCCCCCTTCCATGATCGAGGATGCTGAATCTTGAGCCATGTTTTTCCCATGTGGAAATGGGTTCGTCAGCATAGTAGGATGTTGCTGCACCAATAGCTTCTGATCTTTCTCAAATCAAGGGCACAGGTGAGTCGAGTGGTCCTCTGTGCAGAGGTTACATGGATACTTTGATTTTATCTTCTCTGTTTTCCCCTTGCCAACATTATTATTAGCCTTTTTGTCCCCTTTACCCTTCTTGTTCTGTTGTTTCTTCTTTCCTTCAGGCTACTGGCTGGCCTTTGGGTTCGCAACTGCACACTGTGTACGTCTGACGTTTGGGTCGGGGGAACGACTGAACTAGAGGTCTGTCTAGTCGGAGTCTGTTGTATCGACAATTGTTGCAATTTATTTGAAAACATATCAGTGGAATTTCCTTGTGCTGAGACCACAATACCATTGGTATGGGGTCCAGTCTTTTGTTTGGCCTTGTTGAGGATGGACCGTGGTGTATCTGGAAAGATATCATAGAGCATGTCAGACTGAGAGTAAATCAGTTCAAGCTATTGCGCTCTCATTATCACCTCCTCCTCTGAAAACACTCCAGAAGTTACTAGATCTTTGGATACAATGGGTACCAAAGACTTTAGGAACCACTCCAGCAAGAAAGCCAGTGGGACCTGTACCTTAATCAATCTCTTTCGATTCTGCCATTATCGAATTTGGTCGGAGATATGGTCAGCCTTAGTCTGCTAAAAGTTGGTCAGCAATTCAGTGCCAACATTGTATCTCACAGGTAACTAGAAATGGTTCAAAAAGACCATCGCCAAGTTGTTAAAGTAAGAATACTCGACCAGTCGAGCTCAATATACCATTTTGCAGAACCCTCGATAAGAGTGTGTTGAAAAAGGCACAACTAGATGGAGTCATCTCACGGTGAGTTTGACGAGCACCATATGTGGAAGTTTGTCACATGATCACCTGGGTCGTCTCTAGGCTTGCCTTTGAATTTTGGAATATCCGAGGGCAACTTAGTCGGCATGGGGGGCCAACGCAGATCATGACAAATTAGGTCGTTGAGTAACCTTGAAAAGTATGGTAGATGTAGCATTTCCAAAAATGATAGTTTAGGTTGAGTACTATGTACAGGAAAAAGGGGGCCTGGAGTTTGACTGTCTCCAGGTTGCCAGGAAAAGTTGGACTATGGGCCAGGGTTCAGGTAGAAACTATGGCCTTGACCAACGTACGGAAACTGAATTTGTTGGAATATCATCGAATGACTCCCGTAATTGGACGACATGGCTTGGACGAGGATTTCTCCCTATGTTGTGTTCCAAGGATTTTGAAAAAGGTTTCCCTCGGCCGATCCGACGGGCATAGGTACTGAACATTGCTCGGGGTTCCATTGACCATGGAAGGGGTTTCCCCCAACCTACATCCCTTGCGAGGGAAATGATCCCTGCCAAGGATTCCAAAGCCCCTGAGAGGAGAAAACTCCTATACTTGTCCCTTGTGTAGGAATAATACCCTGCACAGGGTTCTATTGCCAAAAACTAGGGTTGTCCCCAGTCGAGACGACAACCGAAGAAATTTTTTTATTCCCAAATGCGTCAAACAAAGAGAATGACATAGATCCCACTGATTTAGTGTAGGACGAAGGTCCTAAACCACCTGCTCCAAACAAGCTGCAATTAGCATTCAGCCCAATGGGTTGCTGGAAAAAACCACCGAGCGATGGGGATGGAGGAGGTATATGACCCCCACCGTAAGGGATATTATTAAAGGGGACTAAAGTTCCCCCAGTAGACTCTTGCATAGGAGCCTTTGAGCTCTCTGCCCCCATACCCATGGCCTGTAAGGTGGAGTAGGTAAGGATTGAGTTCGAATTGAAGTCGAACAACCCATATGATAATGGAGGGCCCATCGCACTCTGCGTAAACGAAGTAGTGGTCGCCGCAGTTGATGGTATCATACCACTGCCTGAGGTAGAGGGAGTCGAGACCACTGTGGTCTAGACTAGAGAAGGTGGGTTAGGAGGAAAAATACCCCCTGTGGTAGTAGCCGAAACGAGATTATGAGGACTCCCAGACGAAGTAGCAACATTTGCTTCCATGGCTTCTTATAAGACTAACTGGTGCTCGTAAGGTGTCACCTCAAAAGGGACAACTTGTACTAAGATTGGTGTCGACAAGTTAGTAATCAGAGGTTTGGATGGTCTGAGAGCTTCCGCCCCAAGGTCAGAAAAATAGGTTCTTCCTGAGTCGAATAGTCTCCTCGTGGAGCAGGCTCGAGCACAATTTCCTGCGTCTCGGTCACTTTGAACGACCCTTGTTGGTCAAGTCTTCGCTGTAACAATGGTAGAGGTGGCTCTAATGCAACTAATGATAGGCCCTGAATCCTTCACGACTAATGGAGCTATTGATCTTCCACTTTGTGAAAATATCAATTGATACAGTAAGGCTTAACTAGCGTTTAAAAACAAAGAAAACAACTATCTAGTAGGAAGAACAATTATGCCAGCCAACACTAGAGAAACTAACCAGTGCAAGTGAAAATAGAAAATGGAAGAACCCTCCAGGTATAATCTATGAGTGTGACTCGACGTCTACCCTAGGTACCACGGTATACCCCTGCAGTCACCTGTGTAAGTCCCTATAATATGGGCAACTAAGTTTCCAACTCGCAGTCAGTCACCGGGCGGGTATAGTCGACAGTCGGGCGGATCACAATAAGAAGGATAACAAGTCTGAAACCTATCAAGGGTATTGAAAGCAAGTGGTCTGGAAGACAACAGAGGATATCGAACGGATTTGGGATCCATGAAGATTCATAGAAAAATTCAATTAGTAGTAATCCTACGACGGATCCTCAATATGCGTTCCCCACTACGTTTAGTCCATGTTTGGAGGGGTTATCTATGCTTCCTTTCCTCACGCGACCTCATGTTTAGCCCCTGTGTTAGAGGGGGGTCCCGGATAAATTTTATAACACTGGACTTTAACACTCCCTAACTCTGACTCCAATGTTTGTTTAACGGCCTTGAAGAGTTTCCTCTCCAACCTAATTCAAGGCCCTAACCCTAAACTAGTTGGTTGACCCTACAAACATAAAACGTCTAGTTAATTTTTAGATTTAGCATTATTTTTAATGGCTTGATTTACTCAAGGGATATGGTGGTGAAACTAGTGATGTTATAAGAGACGAAAAAGAGGAGAAAAATACAAAACTTGAAAGCAAAATTACTTCTAATCAAAAACAAATTTTTACAACTAAGCCTTTGTAACCAACTTTCCTTTAACTAACTTTTTCAAGATCTTGAAAAGAAAACGTAAAACGTATTTTCGCTTCACTACAAGATACTTATATTTCAAGAAATCAATAAAAAACTTAAAAAACTGACTCTTTTTCCTTTTTAGAAAATAACCAACTCTAACTACTTTACCAAACTGAAAAGTTTTTTTTTTTTTTTTTTTAATTTCTTCATACAGAAAAACTAAAATAAATATTTTTTTCTCTTTTTTCAAAGAAAGTGAAAGGGGTAAAATAAAAATAAAACAAGACCTAAATAGATTCCTATCCCACTATGGATCGTAGGGAATCACTCAAGAAACCAAGAAGTTAGATCTATAATTTAAAGACATGCTTAAAACCCTTTCAAAAGTAAACACAATAAAATCAAGAAGACAAGTAAACTGAACTTGAAACCCAGGCTATGGATATAAGACAAAGACTCTGGACTGATCCAAGAAACCCTGAGAAGTGTGAAATTCAATCAGGAAAGAGGCCAACTCCCTCTTTTTCAAAAAAAATCTTGAAACAGAGACACGAGTTGTTGCATTAGAAACCTGCGTATGTACACAGGTTGTTTACTGAGCAGAGCGCGTATGTACACGGGTTGTTTACTGAGCAGAGCGCATATGTACGCGGGATGACTCAAGACGGGGTGCATACACCTTTGTATTCTTCCAACAAGCAAAAAAATAGATAGACTCATAGGGCATGGACAACTGGTATAGCACCCGAAGGTGACCAGGATCCCTTAACAAACTTAGAAAACTCAACATAAACTTGAAAGGCAAACAACCCAAAATCCCCTAAAAAACCCTAGAGGTTTCCCCAGTATGGTCGTTAGTTCTGCTAGCGGGAAAAAAAACCCCCCTTTGACTACACTAGGGTTCAAAATGTAGGCAAATCGATTAACCATATAAAATTCAATTAATTCTATATACTACCCAAAAGATACCAAATCTCATATGAAGAAAGAAAGGAAAAGGAGATTGGGTAACTATACCTCTAATCCCACGTCTGGTGATGACCTCCTCGTGCTTAGAAGTTTCGCTAACTGCACGCCTCTTCCCAGGGATGACCTGCATCCAAATATTGATAAACATAAAACTACAAGCATGCTATTCCATATACAAATTAGGGTTAGATGTTAGAATGTCAATCATAAACCGATAAAAGTATTCAAGACACCATCATTTGGGACAGGAAAATGTAATTATTTTATTAATAACACGAAGATTATACCTTTACAATCTAAGTCGACCACCGTTCCACGAACCTTGTCTGGGCTCCTCTTCACCAAGCTCCAAGTGCACCTTGTATTAAATTCTCCTCTCAACCTCCTAATCTCTTCTTCGGAAGTGAATGGGTTAAATGGAGGAAGAAGGGGCTAATGAGGGAATGTTGAGGCAATTCTCACAAAAGGAAGCAATATCTTGGGCAAGGAGGGGAAGTGAAATTGTGTAGAGTTTCAGTGTTCTTATTCTTAGATGTGAAATGAGACCCCAACACATCCTTCTATATGAGAAAAGTATGGGCTATAGCAGGTGGATTAGTTGGGAAACTACCAATAGCCCATAATCTCAACGAATTCCTTGCAACTTTTTGCAAGTATACACGGGTTGTAATGGTGAAACATGCGTATGTATGTGAGCTATAGTGGTGCAACAAGCGTATATATATGGGAAGTTATGGTGCAGGGCGCGTACATCTTCTAAAAAATGGTTTTTTAAGAAGAGCAACTCAACAGTGCTTTGGAAAAAAATGCAAGTAAGAGGGCCAAGGCCATGTATGCATGTGTAGAGAAATTTAGGGTTATAACAAATGGTGAACATACTCTGAAGTGAGGCAAGGACGTTTGTAAAAGGTATCGGTGGATTGTAGGCATTGATGGACTAACGAATTCAGAGGTCTTTGGCTGATATGAAACAACTCCAATAGTTGCATAGTAAGACCCACCGTAACATGAGAGTTTGTTGAAGTCGTGTTGCCATAGGGGCAGACCCAGGGTTCAATGCTTCAACAACACACCAACAAAACCCTATCTACCAGCCCTTTCAGAAACACCTACGAAGCAGATGAAGTCTCACCCGAGGTAGAGGCAGGGGTGGTTGCAGTACTCCAGTTTCTACAGCCTTAGTTGGGACACATATATGTGATTGTAACACCTTAACAGAGAACTTAGCAGTTATAGTTCATTAGTATTTAACCTTTGTTTTCAATGCAGATAAACCCTAATTACAACACATCGTAGTATTCATCCAGATCTAATATATTCAAGCACTAAGCATATCAACATAGATAAGATCTAGCACCTTATTAACTTCATTAGGCACTAAGCTATCATATTCATATAAGCATACATTGTTACACTAAGAAGTAATCATATAAACAGTAAAAAAATCACAATGCACAAAGAAACCACAACACAGGATATACGTGGTTCACTCCCAACCTGGGGCTATGTCCACCAACTCTTCTCTTCTTTATTATCTTTTGTCAATCATCTACATGCACAGAGCCACCAGATCCTACTCCACATAGGATAGGATATCTGCGCGCACCTTGCCAGATCCTCCTTCCCCGATCTAGGTTACAGCATAAATCCTTTACACAATTTCTATAGTCACTTTCACTTAGCCTTGCAAGCTTCACACAGTATGCAGAAAGCATGTACAACTATCACTTGCACTTAGCACATCATCACATAGATGTCTATATCATCATTTGTGCCTCTTCTTACATCGCCTAGACATCTATTTATACATTACAAAATGGGCTTAAACATGGGTAAACCCATGGGACGACATCCCCATACCCATTACATAAGTCCAAAACCAAAAAATCCCTAAAAAGGGGCATATATTTGGCGATCTCTTCTTCGACTTGCGCTCCACCTTCGATAGCTTGTCAAAGTCCCAAAATAGGTCAAAACTGACCATAGATCTCCAAAACTTAGTCAAGGGACAACAGGTCCCCAACACTCACCTATGACTCGTCCTGAGTCACTCTTATTTGGTTAGTTCTGCCTCAAAATCCTCAAGCTTGGCTCGAGCTTCTTCGACCTGTTGCTGCCCCAAGGCCTCCTTCTTGGTGAACTCCTAAAGAACTACCTCGTTCACAAGTCCTTCCAAGAGTTGCTCAACTGTAGTGACCACTTTCACTAGTTCTACTCCTTGTCCTTAAATCTACTCAAACAGTTGACAAGTTACATCTTGGACTGGCTGGAGCCTGTGAGTCACTTCCCTGACTTTGCTCTGAATGGTGTGGACTTGTTGTTGAACAATGCGTTGTTCCTGTGATCTTTTCATTCTTTCAATTGCAGACAAGAGCTTCAATTATGCATGTACCGTTGTTGCTTGTTGCTTTTCCTCCTGGAGTTAGGACTCCAATGTCTTTAGTTCAGGTTCTTCAGTAAGTCATTCATAAGTCTGTGCACTTCGATCACTGAGTTGTTTACATTTTATGGTGAAGGTATTGATTCTCTCAATTGCGCTATGAGAAGTTTCTTCTCTTTTATCTCGCACATCCTACAGAGTGCTTGATACTGACTGTAGATCTAGATTTGTTATTCTCTATTGAAGTTGCTGGATGGCTTCAACAAGATGCACTAATTGATCCTCTACTGGGTCTTCCTCCTTTTTCTCTAAGCCCATCACAGAGCAGAGTGCTCTGCTGACTGCTTCTTTTACTCCAACCTGCTCAGTGAGAAATTGTTCTTTCTCTCGCTAGATTTGTGCTTTCTCTTCTTCAAATTTTGACTGGAAGGTAGCCTTCTCCTGCTGCGCAATCCTACGTTTCTCTATTACTTCCTCTTGTTCTTGCTTCAAGGCCACTGTGGCCTATTATTTTTCTTCTTGTGCATGATGAAAGTGAGCTTCAGTCGCATCAACTATTCTGTGGAGTTGGGTAGACTCATCTCCCAACTCTGGTTCTTCTAATGGCAGGGTCGTACTGGAAACTGCACAGCTGGAGTGAAGGGCCTGTTGTACCCCTCTGAGTTTTGCTTCAATTCTATCATACATGGCTTCTTGTTTGGCTTCGTTGTTCTTCAAAAATGTCATGTGAGGCATATGATACGGCTACGATGATGAATTCGAAGTCATCGAGCATGAGTACAGTCTGCAGCTTCATCTTAGTAGCTTTGGACTTCTTCCAGGAAGTAGGTTTCGTGGGGGAAAACTTCCTTTTCTTAGATGGATCAGTATCATCAACGGGATCCCTAGGTGGTGTTACTTCACCTTGCTTCTACTGATATTATTTCCCATTGTTCTCTTCTTTATATACTTCATCGTTACCTCCTCCTCCAGGTGATTCTGAAGCGGTTTCTTCTGATGCACTTCTCAGGTTATGTACCTCTTCTATATTATTCCTTCTGCAAGTTCTAGGTGTGTCATGTGCTTCGCGAGTGGCCTCTGAGTTTCTGAGTTGTTCGGGATCAGACAATTTTGTGGGGTCAACAGGGATAAGGAGCTCTGCAGGCCAGTCCTTAGCTATCTATTTTAGGTCCTCTTATGTGAGATTATAGTATGACTGAAGCTCTTCTTTACTCTCGTCTGCACGTGCAGTGATGTAAATGAAGTGTTGATCTGCGTGGAACATCATAAGTGGCCTGAACCGGTGTAGAGTGTTCGACATCATACGAGGGACATCTTCAATAGCCCTCTTTAACTAGAGATAGTATGTATGGAATACCGCATTCGACTGCCACTGTTTTCCCATATCGCTCGAATACCAGAGCATAGTGAACTTCGCAGCGAGCAGATCGAATGACTCAATGTCGGGGAAGGTCGCACCTTACGATATCTCCCAGGATGTAAACATGATGAGGATCAGGAGACAGCTAAAGTGGAACTCATAGCCCTGATCCTAAGCTTCGCGACAATCCAGTTCTAACTGGTTGACTGAGTACTTTGCTCAATTCATCTGGAGTCCTTCCACGCATTTCCCAGCGAGGTCAACAATGAACCATGTGACCTATGTAGGTCTGTTCTTTCTCAATAGCTTCCCTGTGATCAACTGACAGATTAGGCGCACTGCGCCATTCTGTATGGAAGCTACCTTGTAGCCTCACGTCCCCTTTTCTACATCGCCATAGGTATCTTTAATCCTCTGTGCCAGTGCGCGGTCTACAACCTTCCCTGGGTAGAAGTCTTGCAGGTTTGGTCCCTGCATGCTCAATCCAGTGATCCAATGGATCAGTGTTGGGTCAACTGTGATGCATCTGTCTAGACACAGATAGTCGCCATGGTAGCATGAAAACAGGAGCTTAACGCATGCGTTAACTTCCTGGTGCCTTCCAAAATGTGGTATCTTCATTATGTTCAATATAGTGGACTGCGCGAGGTTCATAGTCCATGGTTGGGGGATTATCCTCAAGTTCTTCCCCTTCATCCTAGTCAAGTACCTGTGAGGGGTGAGCATGTTGTGGTTCTTGCGATCCCCTAGGTTGAAGTCATTGAATTTTAAGTTCATGATATTGTCTAGTTGGGTTCAAACTGCACGTATCCCCTTCGGGAGGTACGCAGTAACTAGGGTGTAATCAAAGTCCCTCAGGACACTGTCATGACTCACCACGTTGGCCAGGGGTGGGATGTAGTCGGACAGGATAGACAGGATCAACTTAGCATTCACCAAGTCATCTCAATGCTTGGTTCTTTCCTTGGCTACAACTCAGGATGGTCCATATCCACAAGAAGTCGACAGAGAGGCTTGCACTCCTCTCATCGATGAAGCTTGAATCCCTGCGGATGCTACTTTTTCGGGGATTAAATCGATTAAGACTTCTTCTACAAACTTCTCTATGGTGTTGATTTCATCCGACATGCATGCTCAAGATCAGATAACTCAGGTCGATGAATGAATTCTCAATGCAATAGAATAGGTGTCAATCTCAGTAAACAGAGTGCAGTAACAATGAGTTCTCTCATTGGTGCGGATACAATTTTCAAAAGTATTCTCGATGCAACATTTGACGAAATAAGTATACAACGGTGTAACAGATCTCTCCAATAGGTGAGAAGCCTTCATCAATGCAATTTTGTCTGTTACGACGCGGTTCCAACGGCCCGATGGCAAGCTTTCTGGCCATAAATATTGTTCTAACCATTCGGGGGCATTGGTATAATGGTCATAATGCCTCCAACGGTCATATCGCCCTACCATGGAGAAGTGCCACTTTGTGATGTTTTAGTATCCCGATGAAGTTCCAGTTTTGCAAACCTTCCTTTTGCGAATTTCCCTCTGGAACCTCCTACAACTTTTCTAGCTTTGCTCTCTTCTTACTGAGGTTTCTATCCTTTTCCCCTGTGATATGCGTTACTGGGTTCCTCTTCCCATTCTGATTCTTATCTGTACTCAACATAGTAACTTCCCATTGCTAAGATTCTTTCATAGGGTTAGAGAGTAGTACTTATTCTCTGTCTGAGGTAAGTGCTCTACTCTTCTGTACAGACAGATATTGTAAGTCTTCCTGGGTTCTTTCATCTTCGACATCTGGATAGATGGTCCTCAATAGCTTCGACTGGTCCTCTTGTTCTTTTAGTAAATGTGCTATCCTCTCCGTCATGAAGTCTCTTTGTTCTTTCTTCTTTTTTTTCTAGGGCTTCCTCTTCTTTTCTTCTGGTCTGATCCTTCTCAATCCATATTTTTCCTAGTAACATAGAAAATGGGGCGCTTCTCTCAATAAATTTAAAAACCTCAAAATCTTCCTCCGTCGAAGTTCCATGAGCACTCATAGATATCTGGGTAAGTCATCCACACAGGGTTATCGAATTTCCTCTAAATAATATTATTCCTCCTAATGAAGGACTCGTAGCAAGCGCTCCTAAAATTTCCCAGGTTCTTTCTGTCATGATATTCACCTATGTTTCCTCATCCAAAACACAGTCAATGTCGAAGTCTCCTATTCGTGTTTCTATGCACTCTTTTTCTTTGAAGATCTCTGATAAGTTGATATTTTTGTGATCATTCAGGGTTTCTTTCATTTGTAGTAATACAGACTCTGATTCTTTCTAGGGATATGTCATGGTCTCAATTTCTTGGCCTTCCTCAGGGTTTTCTAGTCTCATATTCATTCTTTCAATCTTAACAATCATTCTACGACAATCCAAAACTTCATGGTCCATAGATTTACAACAAAGGAAAGTAGGAACTCTACTAGGGAATTCCTTAGTAATATGTCTCAGTCTTATGCAACTATAGCAAAGGGTTAATCCCCTCTTTCTCTTGAATGATCCCCAACCTTTCCTGTACTGCGCACTAGGATCACAGTAATTAACCTGCCAAAAATTCTTCCTAGAATCCTGCATCCATTTGTTAGTCCAAACATTCTTTCTATGCATAGGAATAACATACCTTTCATTATTTCTATCAGATCTATTCATATCAAATATTCTTTCTTCTAACTGTACCCTAGTTTTCAGACTAGGACAAAATTTATCAAACATACCTAGATCCATACTTTCGAAACAAAAATTTCCACTTATCTTACTTTTATCAGAGCACAAAGCTTTCAAATCTTAAAATTTTCACTGTTCTTACCTATATCAGAGCACAAAGTGTTCAGATCTACTTCCTTTCTTAGCACAGAGCTTTGCAAGTCAGGCAGCAGATCTACACATAGAGAATTCTTTCTTTTCCTCAGTTCCCAGTAATCACAATTTCAGGTCCCGGGAACAGAACCATTTGTTGGCACAGGGGAAGACCCAGGGTTCAACGCTTCAACAACACACCAACAAAACCCTAACTATCGACCCTTTCGAAAACACCTGTGAAGCAGATGAAGTCTCACCTGAGGTAGAGGCAGGGGTGGTTGCAAGAGTCCAGTGTCTGCAACCTTAGTTGGGACACAAATCTGTGATTGTAACACCTTAACAAAACACTTAAAAGTTATATTTCATTAGTATTTAACCTTTGTTTTTAGTGCATATAAACCCTAATTACAACGCAACACAGTATTCATCCAGATCTAATATATTCAAGAACTAAGCATATCAACATAGATCATATCTAGCATCTTATTAACTTCATTAGGCACTAAGCTATCATATTCATCTAAGCATACATCGTTACACTAAGTAATAATCATATAAACAATAAAACATTCACAATGCACAAAGCAACCACAACACAGGATATACGTGGTTCACCCCCAGTCTTGGGCTATGTCCACCAACTCTTCTCTTATTTATTATCTTCTGTCAATCATCTAAATGCACAGAGCCACCAGATCCTACTCTGCATAGGACAGGAGATTTGCGCGCACCTCGCTAGATCCTCCTTCCCCGAGCTAAGTTACAACACAAAGCCTTTACACAATTTCTACAGTCACTTGCACTTAGCCTTGCAAGCTTCACACAGTATGCACAAAGCATGTACAACTATCACTTGCACTTAGCACATCATCACACATATGTCTATATCATCCTTCGCACCTCTTCTTACATCGCCTAGACATCTATTTATACATTAAAAAATGGGCCTAAACATGGGTAAACCCATGGGCCGACATCCCCATACCCATTACATAAGCCCAAAACCCAAAAATCCCTAAAGAGGGGTCAAGATTCCACGATCTCTGCTTCAACTTGTGCTCTGCCTTTGATAGCCTATCGAAGTCCCAAAATAGGTCAAACTTGAAAACAGATCTCCAAAACTTGGTCAAGGGCCAATAAGTCGAATGTTATGAGGGTCAACAGAATTAGAGAGAAATGATGATTCTCTTTGTGTTGTCTGAGACTCCTCATTATGAAGGTAATGAAAGTCAAGATATTGTCGCCCTTCTAGAAACTGTGTTGGTGTCGACAGAAAGGGAGACACGACTCCAAGAAGAAAAGGGATTTGTGAAATCCACTGAGATGAGATCAGGTACTGATAGGTAACATGAACAAAGTTAAGATGTGGTGAGACTCAAGACTACCCTTGGTTGGGGAATTTTGAAGGGGGGTTGGAAGCAACCGTAAAAATGTATCTAGTGTCAGTGGGATGACTAGATGTGGGGTTAAACTATGCTAGAGGCTAACAACGTGGACAAACTTAGAGATCATGGATACATGGACTTGGGATACTCAGGGTTTATGAATGATGTCTGAATGAAGAGAGAGAGAGAGTGGATGCCCCAACCGAGGGTGACATGGGTTGCTTTGCCGGGAAAAAAGAAAGTCATCAAGGGTGATGAAAAAAAGCTAAGTAAATGCTAGAAACAAAGGATTTTTACAATTACCAAATAAATAAAGAAAAACTTGGGATGAGTGTACAGATACAGAAATGGGTACCCAAGTGCAAGATGGATTGGCTTGTGCGGGTGTAAGTTGCGAAGAGAACTGGTGGAGGGTGGGGGCCCCATGGGTGGGTTTCTATATGAGGTAAATGAACGGAGGGAAATCTGCAGATGGGCAAACTGATGGTGGATGAGATGGAGGGATAATGATACTATGGGGGTGCATTCAATAGAAATGAGATGATAGAACCTAGGAGCCCATTGGAAAATATAGAAATATGATGAGAAGAAGTATGTGACTTATTATCAGAAGTGCATAAGACTATCGAGACTCCCATCCCTAGGGGGTGAAATTAGCATGAGTGTCAAGTTTCCAAGGGGAACTATAAATGGGACAACTCATGTGGGGGAGAGTGCTACCGGGTGACAATACCAAAATGTAGTAGAGGTGACGGTATTGCAAGGCCGGATGTAAGGACCCTAAAGGTAAACGTCAGAGGGTGTGACTAGGAGATGCAATTGATTTACAAAGGGAATAATTACATGCTAGCATCAAACATATACCTGAAGGGGTTGCGTCGTTGTGATGACCAAGTAACTACACACATAAAAACCAATACCCAACATGAACAATATCTAATGATAAAGAACATATAACAACTATCTGATAATTTTGAACATGAGCATGTGCACCTAAACGTGATGTGAGAAAAGTGCTCCCCCGGGGCCAAGTTCAGATGATGACCCGGGGAATGTGACTATGTAGATGGCAGGACCAGGATCCCATGGCTGAGAATAGATTGGAAAAAATGGAGGCTTGGGGCTCCTGTAACGGAGTGTGGAAGATTGGAAAAAGAGACTATATATGGTTGGTGGGCCCACAATGCCACCTCATTTGTACCTGTCTCTATAGTGATTTGACGAGAGAAATTGGAGGAGATTTGGCGATTATGGGAGCTCGAGTAGACCTATCCGGGAGTTGCGAGAGTCAGGTTAGTGGTCCCATCCTCCTGCATAGTGTGAATTTTGTAGAATTGAGTTAGAGGGGGAAAAGATGGTAGTACAAGGGTAGGTTTAGGGGTGGGCCCACTATTGCACAGGAGAAGGAAGAATACGCATGCACAAATGCGTGGGTATAACTCCATCTCCCACACATAATGTGCATCTAGGTTTGACACAACCGTGCATGGGGGTGCGGGGGAGGGAAATACAGGCATGCATGAGATGCACGCCTATTAAGATGACAGTTGCGTACTGTGTGCAACTGTGTAGAGGATAGGTGCACATGTGTGCACACCTATCGGGGTGATAGCTACGCATTGATGCACAACTATTTCTCAAACAACTACACATTAGTGCGTGGTTGTGCAAAGAATAGGCACACACTTGTATGGGCGAAAGTCGTGCACTGGAGGAAAGGCTAAGGGTGTTTGAAAGTTTGAAATTTTTTATTTATTTGATGGATGATGAGGGTTGACCAAGTGTTTTTTTGTGGATGCAGGTGATCAACTTGTGAATGGAGAGCACTATGCCAGTCCACTGGAGAAAGAGAGAGAGTCTGGGAGCGTCTTCGAGAGGCAGTGAGAGAGAAACTGGGCGTTCAGAGACACTTGGCAGCCTGCGGGTTTCTCAAGTTCTTCGACTCTCCCTTGATACGATCACATGAGTTCCTACTATAGTATCTTATATATATGTGGAGAATTGATCTAAAGTGCTTCATCGTTAGAGGGCAACAACTGACATTCTCGGCGGTCGAGGATGTCTATTTTCTGACGGGGCTCCCATTCCGTCGGATGGCCCTTCTTGTTGACCCCCAGTTGTTGGGGGATGAGAGAGAGGTTGAATTGGCGCGCCACCACTACTCGGGACCAAACCCGATGTCAGGTTTAGTCATTCGTATTGAGGTGATCAATGAGCTCTTGAAATAGTGTGTTTCTGCCATGGTAGTGAGGATCTACGGATCCTTGGCGACTCAACGGATCACAGGAGGTCAATTGAGGATCATGGAGAGGGTCCTGGATGGGGACCATTTTTCCTGGGGGATGATGTTGCATTCTAGGATGATGGGGCAGATTCACTGGTGTCGAATCACCGACTCCAGTGACTTTGCATTTGTGTCTATCCTGGTGGCCTCATTTCTGGAGAGGGTGCCCCTTTTGTTCCCTAGGATTTTGTTCGTGACGAAAGGGTCGCGAGAGCTGTGTCTTATGCGGTGGGACCATGTGTTGGTGTGATATGGGGGAGGAGTGGGTGGCCATTACTTTATGGCCATGGTGGCATGCGTGTGGTGACATATGCCACATATGATATTATGGTACCCATACGGTGGTATGGACTACCGACATGAACCTGACATGATGTTGCCTCCCGGGGAGGACTGGGATTAGAGAGGTATGTTTATGTATTTATGTTTCATGATTTTGATAGCGTATCATATGATTATATATGTGTATATGGATGTTGACTCTACCTTTGGTGTTTTTTTTCATATGTGGGCCCTCCAGGCTGTGAGGCAGAGATGGTCGGGGAGTCGTCTTTCTAAGGACCAGTGTGACCACCACGTGCAGAGCTGCGAGTAGGACAAAGGTGTAGAAAAGATGATGTTGGTGTTGGACCAACACATGAGATGAGGGCAGGTCAAAGGGGGAGACTAGATGACGCTGGTGTTGGCCCAGTGCGTGAGAAGTATCCAGAGGCTGGAGAGGGGATGGAGGACCTGTGTCGATGGTTCGAGCATGTCATACGGGGTGTGTTGGAGGGGATGTGGGCCCACATCTAGGACGAGAGAGTCTTGGATCAGTGTGTGGGTGTGTTTATGGTGTGGCGGACCTTGATCCTCCAAGCAACTGTAGCAGGGGAAACGATGACTAGTCGGATGCCCCTTGGACATGGAGGGCCCCCAGTTGGTGGGGCACCTCCAACTGATAGAGGACCTAGGGAGAGGAGCTTTGGCAGCACCGTGAGTGCTAGGTTTATGTATTTTTATAGGCTTGTGAGCCCATTTTCTATAGGGTAGTTGATACCCATTTTGTATAGGGTAGGGGGTACCCATGTTGTGCCTATAGGGGTGAGGGGACTCACTGGCCTACGAGGGATGCATTTTTGTATATTGTAAACATTCATGACACTATTGAGGATATATATATATATATATATATGGACACATCTCTATGGCTCATTTATGTCTTGATGTGTTTTGATGTTTTTTTGTTGATGAGTTATGATGTCTAATCTATATGTTGTGACAAATGTATGATGCTTATGTATATGTGATGATGTTTTGATGTGATAAATGCCAATATAACACTAGGTTAGCCATATTATATCCTATTTGATTAAATTGTCTTGGAATATGTGTAAATTTGATTGAATCAAAGTTGCGAGATAAGAATCTAACTTGCAGGTATTTGCGAAAGAGGCAAGGATCATGAACGTGATATATATTTTTGAGTTGCAGGATGACGAGCTGAGAATCTAAGAGAACGCTAAGGTGACGAATGTTGTGGTGAATAGCCTCGGAAAGGAGACCAATGACGGCGGCATACTCAGCTTGGTTGTTGGTGGCTGAGCCCAAACATATGCCGCTGGAGTGGAGCAGTACATGTGAGGGGGTATAGAGGGCCCAAGCGGCTGAAGCAAGATTCTGTGTCTAGTGGCTAGCACCGTCGGCGTAACCGATGTGGTAGTCTGATGAAGGATGCATCTGTCAATAAAAAAGATTATATATCATACATGAGGAGAGGTGGTGAAAAATAGTACTAAAAACTCTATAAGTGTAGACAAAGAAAAATCCTAAGGTAGAATGGCTAGGCTCAGGTGTAAAACTTATTTAAGTACAACCTGTTAATATGTTATTTGAGAGGATATCCTTCTAGAGAGGCCATGATGTATGCCCCCTTAGTGAGGAAGTTTTGGATGATGTAGGGTCCATGCCATAAGGACTTGAATTTCCCATGGCCAAGGGTATCGTGGGCAATATTGTAGGCTAAGACGAGATCCCCTTCGCTGAATGAGCGAAGGTTGACATGGCGGTCGAAGGTGTCTTTGGACCATTTTTTAGCTACCTCGTTGTTCTATAATGAAGATTGATGATCTTCATCCAACGACTCTATGGTTAGCAAGCGTTTCTCCATTGGAGCAATGCCATGTAATAACTTGATGGCAGTGCGTAACGTGGGGATTTCTCACTCGATAGGGAGGGTGTATTCAATCCCATGGACAAGGTGGAACAATGTAAAACCAGTGGTAGTTTTGACTGCCGTGTGATAAGTCCATAACGCAGAAAACAACATATGATGCCAGTTGGTCTTATGTTTGTTGACGGTACATTGTAGAATGGTTTTGAGGACTTTGTTGACAACCTTGACCTGTCCATTGGACTGAGGGTAGTATGGGAAGGAAAACTCATGGGATAAGCCTGACTTTGAGGAGAGTTCAGTGAAGAGCTCATTCTCAAAGTGTTTACTGTGATCGGACACTAAGTATAGTGGGATTATGAATCGGGTAATGACATGGTTGAAGAAAAAATGCGCTATTTTTTCAGCGGTATTGTTGAAGGTGGGCATGGCTTCAGCCCATTTGGTAAAGCAATATACTACCACAACAATGTACTTGTGTCCATTAATGGATGGAGGATTTCAATTCATGAAGTTTATGCCCCATTTGTAGAAGGGGTCGGCAATGATGACTGGATGTAGAATAGTAGGTAGCGCTCGTGATTTGTTTGCATAGAGCTGGCATTTTTTGCATCACTTGAAAGTGTGAATGAAGTCATGAAACAACGTGGGCCAAAAGTACCATACGCAAATGATTTTTTGGGCAGTGGACATACCCGAGAGGTGGCCACCACAAGCGCTGCTATGGCAATCATTCATGAATCTGTCAGCTTCGTCGATGGTCAGACATCGACGAAGAATGGTGTCAACCCCACGTCTGTATAATATGTCTCTGATGAGGAGGTATCGAGGGGCTTGGTGGCGAATGCGTCGACGATCGTCTTGAGAGAGGTGAGACCCAAACTTCTGTGTCCAAAGGTAGATGAGAAGGTCACCATACAAGGGGTCATCAAAGGGGATGAAGAAGAGGTGTTCCTCAGGAAAATATGTATTGGTGGGTGAAGCTTTAGCATCTAAGGGAAAAGTTGTAGTGAGTTTGGCGAGGACAAGCAGTTTCTTGATTTTGGGAGTTGAGAACTCTAGGTCATATTCCTGAAGGATAACGATTCATCGGGAAAATTTTCCATTAATTTGTTGTCAAATAAGAAAGTAATGCATGGAGTTGGAATCTGCTATGACTTTGGTAGTTAGAAGAAGGATATAGTGTCACAGTTTTTGGACTGCGAGGACAACTGCGAGGGGGAGTTTCTCATCATGATTGTATTTCAGGGGTGGTCCTAAAATATTTTTACTGATGTAGTAAATGGCATGTTCACACCCATCATCCCCTAATTGGGCGAGGAGTCCTGCTACTGAGACAACTAAGGCTGACAAGTAGAGGATGTAATCGCAATCATAGTTTGGAGGACTACTGAAAGGGGCATTGGATAGGGCCGCTTTCAAATCATCAAAAGTGGTTTGATCATGTTCATCCCATCAAAATGGGATATCATAACGCAGTAAATGGAGGAAACCATGTGCACGAGTGGCATAATCTGGAACAAAGAGACGTAAAAAGTTAGCTTTTCTTTGTAGGCTTTGCAGTTGGCGTAAATTCCTAGGTGGTGGAATTTTTCGTGATATTTTGGAACTTGAGGAGGTTCACCGTGATGCCATGTTGGGAGACAATGAACCCAAGAAGGTGTCCGATGGTGATGCAAAATACACACTTGAGGGGATTCAAGAGGATATTGTAATGGCAACATCATTGAAAAACGATGCATAAGTCATCTAAATGCTCAGTTCACTTCTTGGATCGAGTAGTGAGGTCATCCAAGTAAGAGAGGATGATGAGAGAAAGATCATGGAAAACATAATTCATGGCCCATTGAAATGTAGAACTTGCATTCTTGAGTCCAAAAGGCATGAAATGATAAGAAAAAATACCCCACGAGGTAGTAAAAGTGGTTTTATATTGATCTGTTGGATCAATTTGGATTTGATTGTTGCCAGAGAACCCATCCATGAAGGAAAAATCCTCGTGGATGGCACATTCATCGATAATTTGGTCGATGAAAGGGGTTGTAAAGTTGTCTTTGGGACAAGCATGGTTGAGATTGTGAAAGTTGGTGTAGACGTGAATAGTGCCCTATTTTTTGTTAACGGGGACGGGGTTGGAAACCCATGAGGTATATGCAATGGGGTAAACGAATCCATCAGTGAGTAACTTGTCAATTTTAACTTTGATAGCCACAACTTTGGATGGGTGGAGGGGGCATTTCTTTTGACTAACTGGGGCAACGTCTGGCCATGTATCAATGCGATGTTCGACTATAGAAGGATCGAGGCCGTGCATCTTCGTATATGATCAGGCAAAAATATCCTGGTATTCCTGAAAGAGATATTTGTAAGTTTTGATTTCTTCAGGGGAGCATGCGTCACCAATGGTGATTTCTTCTACGATTCTCGGTCTGATGGAAATGTCGATTTTGACGGTGGGGGAGATATTGGCCACATTGCCTTCTTCAAAAGCATATAGGGTAGGGATAGGGTTGTTGAACCAGTCTATCTGCCCTGAAGGAATAAAATCCTTGGTTTTGATTGCACATATGCAGGCTTGGATAGGAGGGTGAAAGGTATCTTATGAGAGAAAAATTCTTGGTGATGGATCACATGCCATGGGAAATCGGGGGTAGTGAGTTTCTCTAAGATATCTTCGTCACAATGGAAAATGCGAGAATATTGGGGATCCGAGGAGGTGATAGGGGGGACTGTCAAAGTTTGATTGTCCTCAAGTGGAGAGGAAATAGAGGGGATATCGCATACAGGGTGTGATGGCTCGCTTGACATAAACCAAATGTCCAGATACTGTAGGTGATAAACTATGGTAGGGGGTAGGATTTCCTGTGGGAAATTTACTAGAGAATTGGGAGGATTCAAGGGAATATCCTCAGACAGTCAATCTGTGAACCATGGAGGGATGGGAATTGACTCTGGTTCAGGGGAGGTAATATTGATAGTATCTAGAGAGTGCAGTATCAATGGTGAGGTGGTAAGATGTGGTTGAATAGGGTTGAATGAAAACCTTGGTATGCAATAATCAAAGGACATCGATATGTGAAGTGAGTAAGGGAGTCACGAAGAGTACAAGGGAATCTCATCCATTCAGGGACTGATGAAGAGACATAACAAATGTCAATGACGTGAGAACCAATAAGGGGTAGTGGAGAGGTCTCTTGTCGAGAGGTTTGGCGTACTGCGGGTAGCATATGGAGAAAATGAGGTAGAGATGGGAAATTATGAGTGTAGTAGCCATATTATGAACATATGGCACACACAACTTTGGTTCGTAGCCATTTACTGCCTGTAGTGGAGGACGTTGTATTAGTACTAGATGTGCTTGTTGAAGCGGTGAGCAATGTGGTTTCTCGAGGCAGTTGGATTAGATTGTGTAACTCGGGAAGAGTAGGACATCTATTAGTGGGGTGTCCCTCTCTTTCGCACAGTGCGCAAGGAGGTTGAACTTGGGGAGGAAGTGGAGTTGTGGGCTCTTTCTTCTTTTGTCTTCCCCCAACAATGGAAGTGGTGCCATCAATTAGGGGTGAGGGTGGTGTGTCAGAGCCTGTATTGGAATATGCATCAGGATTCCCTCTGGCTAAGGAGGGAGATATGGCTGAGGAACCATCACGGGTGGGGGAACATACTATACATGGATGGAAAGAACCATGTTGGGAAGGGTAAGCATCACGGATAACTAAAATGATTGAACTCCAGTTAGGGGTTAGAAGAAGGATTTGAGTAATGTATTGAGGGATTGTCTCCCAAACTAGGATTTTCCCCTAGAGGGAGGGAAAATCAGGGATAAGTGGTGCAATAGGGTTCTCAAGAAATTCTTGAGGTAATAGTTCTTCAACTGGTGGAATGTTGAGGTGAGAAGATGCCTCAGTGGGAGGAATAGTGTCTCTGCTATCTGTTCCATTAGAAGATACTACACACACTTGTGTTGAAGGGTGTAGGAGAGGTGGTGGTCCATGATATTCCCCCAAAAAAGATGGGTCTTTGAAAATTCTGTGACCCATGTCAATGAGGGAATAAGAATCTGAGCTAGTGTGGACAAGAGGAAGAATGTTATAGATGTTGGTGGAGTGGTTAGGCTCATAATGTGTAATTTGGTCGATGGTGATGATTTTCCCATTATGGGGGGACATCATCGTTCGAAACACATAAGAGGCTACTGCCTTCATAGCGTACATGTAGCTAGATCCAAACAAGATATTGTAATCAAGTGGGGAATCAATAACTTCAATGTCGATGAGGATGGTTTTTCCCCCAAGTTCGAAGGGGACATTTTGGAAGATCCCTTCAGGGGAGGATGGTCAACCATCATACACTCTCAAGGTGATGGAGGATGGTACTAGCTCAGGGGAGCCAAGTTTTTTCCATACAGTTTTGGATATGATACATGTGGATGCACCTTCATCGATGATACACTGGTGAACTATGATGTTCCAAATATTTACTGGTATTTGGAAAGATACTAGAGCAGGGAGGTGTGGTTCTCCTCTATCTAGATCAAATGTGATGAGTCTAGTATCAGCTGGGTCGACTGCCCCCAAGGCGGAAAGCAAGGATTTCCGCTGAGTTGGACATGTTTGGAGAACCTCTAATATAGAAATGGATGCAGGGGATTGTGCTAAGTCATCGACCAAACTGTAGTTATGGGCCGCCCTAGCATGAGGGTTATTGACATTCTGTCGTAATGGAACACGAGGTATGTGAATGTTTGGTTTTGCGTTAGGGTGTGGAATCATCAAGGGTTGTCCGGTTGTAGCTGGAGCTTATTACAAAGTGGTTGGGATATATTCTCGGGGGAAACCATACTGGTGACCACATGTTTGCAAAATAATTTCTTCTTCATTGGTAAGGAGGATGTTGCGATCGACTGGATTTCCAGGTTGAATGAGACCTGGGTTTTGATACTGCCCCATTTGGGGTGGAGCAGGGTGTACCTCCTATTGGGTATTCATCACAACTTGGTGTGGAATAGGGTTTTTCAACACAGTCAAGGGTGGATGTTGCAAGTACCATTGTGGGGCCTACTGAGGGGTAGGTGGCACTGGAGGACGTGGCACATTTATGGATTATTTCATTCATTTGAAGTCGGCAATATGGGGACAATGGTGAGTATAATGTCCATACTCACCACAAAGAGCGCAAGGGAAGTTCGTCCTAATATTGTTGTTGTTTTTATTCCCTTGGTGTTTGTTATTATTGTCCCTTTGGGGGTTCTGGTTGCCCTGATTTGGGTTGCCCCCAACATGATGGTTTTGTTGGGGGTTATTTCCGCCTGGCCCCGGGTTATTATTGTTTTGGTTTTTTCCTTTCTTCTTGGCATTATTCGGTTGATGGGCTATATTTTCCGTATTCAACTGTTCAAAAGTATGAATTTGTTGAATGGGAGAGGGCTGGACAAAGTTAACACTGACATGTTGTTATCCATGTGAAGGAGAAACTGACTATGGAGGACCAGGAAATGGAAATTACATATTTTTTTGTGGCAATGATCCATAGGGCGCATAGGAAGGTGAAGTGCTTTCACTAGTTCCCAGGTTATATGCTGAGGTAGAAGGTGAACCCGAACTTGGTTGAGAGGTCGGATGCATCATGGGTGTCGGCGAGGGTCCACTCATGGGTGGGGGGGAGCAAGAGGATATGGCTGTTGGTAATGGGGTGGAGGCTAATAGGATGACTCTCCATATGGTTCCAGATATTGAGGTGCACCATACATAGGTGGTGGTTGGTTGTAAGGATTGTGATATGGCGTGGTACCAATCAACCCATCCACAACATGGGACATCCCAGGTTTGTCATGGCCAAATGGTACGAGTCTGGGAAGGTGCTCTGATATCACTTGTAATATTCCAGATATAAAATAGTATGCAAAACATAAATAATTATCTATAAATGGCGGATAAACAATGATATAACCATAACAACACCACAATAATACCAGAATAACACCAGAAAGAGCAATTTGATTACTGAGAGCAATGTTCACTTGCCTCGTTGAGGGGGAAACCTCCAACATAGTAGATCATTATTACAATAATATACAAGACAAAATTATCATACCCTCTACTCCTATTTATACTAAATATGTCTATCCAAAAGAACAATCTAGAGGAAGATCCTTCTAGAAGCAGAATCTTCTATTGGGTCTTCTTACATTTGACTTATTCTTACTTATTGCCAGGCCTTATTAATATTGGCCTTTATTACATGGAAATATATTATTCTACCTATGTGAGGGGTTAGGTCCCTAACAATGAACTATGTTGGTACTACTGCTTCTCTTCCATATACCAATTGAAATGGGGTATACCTGTGTAATTTGTTTGTAGTGGTTCGGTAATCCCATAACACAGATGGAAATTTCTCATCCCAAGTAGTTAGATCTACCTTATGAGTGGCCCACCACCTAGATGGAGACGATATTAATGCAACATCAAGTACTGGAATTATTTTCTCTGTCGTGACCTTATCCTCGATATCAAGGAGAAAAATGTGTAAATATGAAGTGCCATTATAAATAGGGTGTACTGTAATCTCTATCCCAATCCACCTGGTTTCTCTGATAGTTGTGCAACGTCTTGAAAAATTTGCATACCTTCCCTATTGCCAATTATCAAAATCTTCCTTAGAATCTTCGCTTGCAGACCGAATTCTCCACCAACTTACTGATCCATCTGTGGTAAGATTGATGTAGTCTACATGTTTTCCTGTAGTCAGAGTGTAAAGTTGATCTAGGACATCCTATTCCATATTCTCATTAGATGGATTAGTATATCGAGGACCTTGGTATGGATCTAGAGGATAGGTTATTTTCTTGCCATCCACTTCAAAGGTTATAATTTCCTTCTTAAGATCTATAACAATGTAATTTTTATATGCCCAGTCAATTCCCAATACGGCTAGGTACGGATATTTTTCCCCCATTATTTCTAAAACTCAAATTTTTCCATTGTTTTAACACCAACCAAGTCCACTTCAACATTTTGCAGCCTCCCAATAGGATAGATTCAGTATTGATTTTCCATCCACAACTGAATAGGGAATAGATAAGCTTGGTCTTGCCCATTGCTTCCCAAGTATTGTTTGGAAATATGTTGACATCAAAGCCCAAATATAACATGACATCCCTCATCTCGTAGTCGTCGATGTTGACGTTTAGTATAAATTCCCTTCTAGATCTCCTTTTCTTCCTCTATACCCTACTTGTATTCCTCTTCGGTAGATTAATATCACTCAACTCTTTTGGCCTATCTTCAACTCCTCTAATTACCTTGTTCATGTTATGCAACTTCTTATTGAGTTGTTCATCATCCAAAATGTCGAAAAATAGTTAGAACCACAAGTCAATAGTCTTGTGTGATCTTCCTAGGGGTTCCTTTTGTGCAACAAGATTTTCCGCGACTATAGGTTGAAGCTAAAAACTTGGTTCTACAACTATAGACATTGTAGGATTATACATTATTATGAACAATTCCACTGCGTTCTTGAAAATCTCCTTCTACCTTACAGGATCATACTTAGCATCTGCAGGTACCACCTTATGGATATTACTTTGATTAGGACTGTCAACATCAACACCAATCCTTGTTCCTCCTCTAGTAATAATGTTAATATTGGGCTCTTTTTGTTTAGCAATAAGTATGGGTTCAAAATTTATTAAATTTGCTCCTCTTTGTGTTACATGATCTTCCCATTTGGAAATCAAATCAGGGCAATCCTTGGTGGTATGAGTGTTATTTTTGGAATGTGCACACCAAGGTGTTCTTAGAAGTGTAAAATGTCTTGTGGCATTCCCTTGTTCATCAAAATTGTAACAACTAATTGGTCCTCTTCCGTAATTTCGTCCACCTCTAAATCCTCCCCCCCACCTGCCTATACTACCTCCTCCAAACCCTTGAGAAACTTCATCGATCCTAAATGCAGAGAAATCCAATCTATATACGAGAGCATCTAGAGCGCGACACTACTTTTTAGTATGGGTAGGCGACCCACATAATTCGTAGTAAAGAGTATTCGGGGCAGGGGTATATTTCTATAAAATTAGGCAATGCCTTGGAGAGTTTCCATGACTTCTACAAATCTCACTATACTCATTATTCTGACCTCCTTAATTATTCAAGAAAGCATGATATTGTACAGGCCCATGAAATGGCACAGTAGTTGCAATTTTCTTAACTCCTCCTAATGGTCCTACTGGAATCGTTGCCATAGGATTAGTAGGGGGTCCTACACCCCTCAATCTCAGTCACTCTATTACTGTATGACCTTTTGTATAGCAGGAGGTGCACCATACCTTCAGTCGAACTATTTTAGGTAGGGCCAAATCCTGAATATTCTCAGTTAATGCAGAGATTTGTCCTTTCAACTGCGCAATATTATGATATTTAGGTGGTCTCATCACCCAAAATATTCCAAGGTAGCCTTCCATATCCTCTATCTTTATGGACCGCTCAAATGCTTCTCCCAAAGTAGCTATTATTTGTTGAGTCAAAGGAATTTGGGTCAATGGAAACAACCCCTGTATAAACCATTCTCATTGGTGGTATTTGTTGATGGGGTTTTCCAATTTCCCTATCACATCCTTAAACCTTTGGTTATATTCCCATGAATATTCACTATATCTCTATTTGATCTACCGCAAATCAAAGAGAGCCCATTATTTGACTGTGGTAATAGGAATTCTGCTACAAACCTTTGTTTTACCTGAGCAAGAGTGAAAGACTATCCTTTATTATTCCCTAGCTCAATGGATTCCATGTACCACTTTAATTCTCAACCTCTCAAGGTGGTATGAAACTCGACCAGTTTGTTTGCATATAGATTTCCACGAGACCTCCAAATGGATTCACAAAGAAACCAGTGTTGTTTAACATCCTCATCCCATTTTCCCCAAAACTATGGGTATTGGCTGAGGGATCCTGCATGTTTAATTTCCATTGGATACCCTAGAGATCCTATCAAATTGAACCCTTAGGGTCCTGGTTGCGATATGACTAAATAACTTTCCCCACTTTTTCTACTATTACTACTTGAACTTGCCATATTATATAGATTAGAAAAGACAAAAACTACTAAATAATTTAGTACATAATTTACCAAATTTGTAGATGGCATTGAGGGACTGGGTGATTCAGGGCTGGTTCCTTTTCCTTCTGAATGAAATTATTTAACCTGGAGGGTCGCATGAGTATGTAGTATTGTATCAGTTTCACGATGTGATTCAACATCTTCTGGCGTCACATGATCTGATTATCCCACAAATTCTTCAGGGGTTTCAGTTGTGTCTTCTTCTTTAGGGGTGGTCCCTATTCGTAGTATTTCTTTCATCTTTCCTTCCTCTCATATTATTCCTCTAAAAAGTTCACTTGTCTCTCCAAATATATCCCGCAACAATAATTTGGCCAACCTTCCATGTATCTGCAACTCCTGTAACTTCTCTAACTCTCTTCTATAACTACTCTTGAAGTCAATCTCCTTCCACGCCTAATCATGCCTCTTCATCAATGTTATCATCTGTTTTAACCACCTCTTTTAGATCAAATCAACCCTCCTTTGATCTCATTTGTCTCTGGCACTCTTCGCTCAACGACCCCCCATACTTCATGAAATTTTGTAACCTAACTCATGAAACCTCGCCTGAATCGCCCACCCCTCACACACACGGGTTTATGCTACCCTGTCAAATGGAACAAGTAACATCCCCTCTTCTGCTAGAAAAATTTTGATCCAAAGGGGGATTTTCCACAACAGTCTTCCTCGACTCTTTCTTTAAATACAAATTTTTCTTTTGAAAAATATTGGTGGTTATCTACGACAAATTCAATAATATATCCATCCAAGGTGGTTTGCACCTAGAAATCCGTATCCCTAGAGATCTGATGATCTAGACTGTGAAGAGTTTCTAAACGCTCAACAATCCAATTATAACTTCTCTTGACTAGATCTTTATATTTTGACACTTCTTTAATTCGATCTAACCATTGAAAAACTTATTCAGGGAATCAAATCCAAAATATCGTGTATTCATCACTCACAGGTTCTGAATAAAAGACAATGCTCTTCACAACTCGCAAAATTTTGTGTTGTAGCACATCTTCCTAATTGTTGTGTTGGTTTTGTCACTTGGGTGAACATAACAACAACACTTGCATGCCTAGTTGGGCCTGCTAGACAAGACAAAAGTTTATGAGTGGGTTAAACAAGCCAAACACATGTAATAAACAAAGAAATAAACTAAAACAACTAAGAAATAAAAGTTAGAATGCATGAGAAACTTAGAACCATAAACAATCAACCAATGACCAAGATAATGCTACCAATGGATAACTATATTAGTAGGCAAAACATCGTAGAGAAAAATGAGGACTTATGAGTCCTCTCTTCCTCATTGGGAGGGATCTTGAGTTCCCTAATGGAGATCTCTTCTTACAATGGAAGAAAAATGGAAAATGGTGAAGAAACTCAATGCATATTCCCTCAAGAGGTGAGTGGAATGGCATATTGCAATGATGCTTGAATACTCCAAGGAGAAAAGAGGATTCTCAAGGGAGAATTGAGGTAGCATAACAATACTATGAAGATCTTGGTTTCTTAGTGCACTCATGGCTCTTATTTATAACATTCTTCAAGGAAAAATGTAATTGGTTCTTGGTGTGAACAAGGGGCCTTTTAGGGCACCCTTTGGTCCTTGACCAACCCCCCATTCAGACTTCTCTCAGATATGGAGGTCAAATCGGGTTGGGAGTTGGTCCATAAGTGGTTGGGGGGGGAGACAAGAACCATAAATGCATCGTTCATAGCAGTGCGCAGATTTTCTCGTACACAGTCGCGCATTTGGTGCATTGTGTGCTCGGAGGGCTTTGTTGGCCCATGCACTGTGCACGCACTTCCTTTGGTGAATTTGTGCATGCCAATTTTTGCCCAATTGTATAGTTTTTTCCTTTTGAAATGTATTTTAGTGCTGCAGGTGAACTAATTGTTGTTGGCATTGCTATGTTTTTGTAACCATTTGCATGCAATGTTGCAGATGATATTTCAGTGATAACACTGATGTATAAACTTGTTACACCTTTTTTCCTACCAATTATCAATGTCGAAATTAAATATTTGATGAGTAATCCTCTCGCGATTCACTTCAAAATTGGGTCCCGACAATGGAACCATTTGTTGGCACAAAAATAGAGTCTAGGGTTCTCGGAGGTTTACCAAAAAAGAGTACCATTGTAGTCTAGCAACGTTGGTGTATTAAACCTTCCACAAGGGAAGGAAGTCTCACCCGAAGCGCAACTAAGACATGTGTGATAAGTGAATCGAGAGAAAACAACATCAAGGCAAACATATAATTATTTACAAGTATTTAGTAGATCTTTCATGTTATACAGAACCATAAGTCAAATTCTTAAAGAGACATGAAAGGAATATTTGCGCAGCATAAACAAGAACTGTAACATACTGGGTTTTGATCCCGGTATTAAATAATGTATTTTGTTAATATATGAAAGGCTAGAGTTCCCAAACAATTGAAAGAGGCCAGTGTGCCTCGGAAATGTAATGTTTTGATTATTAATAATAATAAATACATCGTTGGCTGCTAGATGAACAAGGAAAAGAGTTATACGGGGATATCATTCCATAAGAGAGGGGGCTTGAGGGGATAAGTATCTATTTTATATTTTATTTACCCATTTTGTTTTATTGGAGAATAACAGTTACATGAACTTCTTGGGGGGGGGGGGCAAGTGGTTCCTTAATTCCAATAATTACATAAAGCCATCTTTGGTCTGGGGTGGGGGTTACTTCTTCTTCACTCATTCACTCACTAACTCATGGTTCATTTTTCATTGTTCACACCCTTCACCATTTTCTCACTCCATTCACTCTTTCACCCACTCGTCTTTCCTCATTCGCGTTTGGATTGGGAAGGGAAAACAAATTGTTGGAGAAGAGCCAAGGTTTGGCTGGTTGTAAATATTGTTGGTGTATTACAGCCATGAACTAAGGAATGCATGTATGAGATGCTCTGGCTTGTGTTCATTTTTTTTCACAGCTGCGAATCTTGAGAGTCTCAACATGGAGATTCTGGATCAGCTGCACTGGATCCCTAGAAGGAGATGGACAACCTGAGGGATTGCGTGACAAAGAAGGGGGTCCATTCTCTTGGGTTGTGCATGATGGGTAGAAGAGAGATGGCGTACTTGGATTGTTGTGGGTGCTGAAAATCCTTTGAGAGCTTGAGTCCTGACTGGTTTGGGAAGATGAGTGACACTCTGGAACCATCCTTGTGGATTCATATCCCCGGCTCAGGGGTGACATTGTTGTTGAGACTTGGAAAAATAGTGTCTACGGCTGGGTGGAACGTCCTTGGTCTGAAGCTAGTTGGTGATTCATTTCATTAAAGATAAGTTCTCTATGTTATGGTTTTATTTACTTGTGTATTTATTCTGCTGTGTATTTATTTATCTATGAATTTCATATCCATAGTATGCATGCTTGTTGGTTATCGTTATGCATTAAATATGTATCATTTATTTATGTTGTAGAATTAATATTGATCTATGCATGTGAATACTTCATGCATTCTTTATTAATTAAAATTTAGATCATAAGTCGATTTTAGTTCAGAGAAGGCTTGAAGTGGCATAGCCTGACCTGTGGGTGGTTGGGTACGTTACAGATTAGTATCAGAGCTTCAGGTTGAAACACTGGACCGGTATGGGACAAAATTGTTGGAAAGGGTATTTTGGTTAAAAATGATTACGTCCCAACGATCTTAAATCTCTAGATGAATTGAGTTGTAGAGATCGTGCAGAAGACAGAGCATTGTGCAGACAGAGATCCTTTGCAAAGGATCGTAGAACCATGATCATTCCATTTTAAATTCGGGAGAAATCACCACCATGGAATCAAGAAGTTTTGGATCGTTAGATCGAAAGGCAGGTGAACGAGGAATTTCAGATAAAGGTGAAACCAAAGGATGGGAGAGAATAAGTCACAGCCGTTAGATCGAACCTATCGAGCGTGAGCCATTGATCAAAGTTGAGCATGATATGGAAAACTCCAGAACTTTACCACTTCATAGATTTTTCGAAGACAAGGAAGAAGTGTAAAAATGGCCAAAGTCGTGAAGTCCCACTGGTCATCCGATCTGATAGGAGGCTCAGGTGAAATCTCTATCGTTAGTTAGAGTCCTCCGATGTTGACCACTTCTGGAAGTTTAACTCCAGGGGAATTGAACCCTTTATAACTATTATAACCCAGAGTCCCAGAGCATCGAAGTCCTGAAGTCCCGTCAACCGTTAGATCGAGGGAAGGAATTCATAAGTAATTCCAACCATTGGATCTAGCAAGGGTGGAAGGATATAGAAGCTTCAGAGCTTCAGAACTTCATCACTTCGATGATTACTGGAGAATGGGAAAAGCTCTGAAGTGTCAAAGCCCTGGAGTGTCGAACCACGAAATGTAAATCCATCATTGTGAAATCACACATACCATCATATCTGGGGTAGAGAATGTGGATCCTCCATATGATGGATGATACGTCGTAGGTGACGTGGCATGGGTGCCATGTGGGGACACGTGTCACCCGTATTCAATACCTTTTGGACCCTAACCTACTCGTTTTTTAGTGACATGTGGCACGCATACCATGCGTCCACATCACCATGGGTGACATCAACATGCCATGTCATCTTCAGGAGTATACCTTCCAGGGGTGTACAACATCTCTACCAGCAAAAGTGTCGAATACCAAAGTCACAAATTCACACAGACGGTCGATCTAATATCCCTTCAGGACCTTTCTCAACCCTTAGATCTTGCAGTGGAAGGATGGTGTAAGCACTTTGGTGCATATCACTCTGGGGGAGTGGAATGACTTGGGAATTGAAATGTTCCGTAGTCCTGGAGCGTCGAAGTCCCAAATGAATGAGGACCATCCATCCCAATGCTCGATTAAGTCATGGTCGTTGGAACAATAGTGGAAAGATAAGGTAGCAGCTTCGGCGAGTATCACTCTGGGGGAGTTGAGAGACTTGGGAGTTGTAATGTTCTGGAGCCCTGGAGCACAGAAGTCCTGAATTGATCAGGGTTTTCCATCTCAACGTATGATTAAGTCACGACCGTCGATCTCGTTGAAGCCTCCAGATGGGGCGGGACCGTCTAGTTGACGAGAGATCAAATCTCTACCATTCGATATGCTAAGTAGATTTATTGGAAGGGCTTCGATGAAGTTTATTTTTGGGAGAAATCATAGATTCAAAAAGGATAATAGCCAAAGGTTGAAGTCCGAAGGACTTAGTCCCAATGCCAGTTTCATGAAAAGGTAAAGGGGGGTCAATTCAAGGCCAAAAAGTATCTGGAAGTGACTTATACCTCAGACATTGTGTATGGACAATCTCCTATGTAAAATAATACAGGGGGAGGTGCTAAAGAATGAATAAGCCCGTGGTTTCGAGCCATGGTCACATGGAAAGTGGTTTGAAGGAAGCACCTGTGAAGAATTGAATTATGTATCCGCTAAAGGATAACATGGAATTGTTATAATGTGGAGAATGATAATATATTCTTCATGAATTGAGAAGAAAAAGGACCTATCGCATTGTTTGGAAATTTTTTAATATGCATAATTCTAACAAAATGGTGGCTTGCACATTTTTCAAAATTAAGGGGGTGTAAACATATCAGTTCAAAATTCATATTCAAGAAATTAAAAAAGGAGAGGGGGCTTCTATCCATGACAAGGAGGCCAAAGGTCAGAATATTAGTGTTGTTCATGAAAAGATAGAATCCAACGGACACCGGGCTTGAGGGTAGCAAGAAACATTGTTAGAGATTATGAGAAGCCTAAAAATAGAAGTGTAGAGTTACAAAGAAGATAATGAGAGACTGATAAGAGAACAAAATAAGATAAATTCTCAAGTGATGCAAAGCTTAAATCAATTGCAGAATCAAACAAAGAATGGATCAAACTCAAAATAGGAGGATGAGGGAAGATTTCATGAAAGAAGAGACGACCGCAAAAGAACTGGTTATTCAAAAAGTGATACAATAACTCATAGGCATCACTCACATCCCTATTTAGCAAGGAAATTTTATGCATTTGAAGATTCCCTAAGTAGTCCAGAGGTGTCTCATGTTAGGCACCAAAGAAGACGACATGAATTGGATAGTTTGCAAGGAGAACTAAGGAAGTTTAAGCCACCATCCTTTGATGGTGAAAGAGAAAGGGAATATTATGTTGAGGCATGGTTGCTTGGACTCATAAGGTATTTTCAACTGCATAACTACTCATCAAACCTAGAAGCCAAGATTTACACATACCATTTACATGGGAAAGTTGCTATGTGGTGGGATCAATTGAAGCAAGTTGAGCATATTATTGAGAATAGGATCACTTGGAAGAAGTTCAAGAAATATTTTCAAAAGGAGTACCTTTCAAAACGCTTCTATGACAAGAAAATGCAGGATTTATTTGAACTTAGGCTGGGAAGCATGACCATGGAAGAGTATGAAAGGAAGTTCTTGGGGCTTCTAAAGTATGTGGGGTTTATAAAATATGAGAAGGTGAAAGTACAAATGTTTTTAAGTGGATTTCCATCCTTTTATAAAGAGAAGATTCAATATGATGAACCTAGGACTTTGACTAAGACCATCAGGAAGGCTAAGTACCTGTATGAGAAAGGAAAGGGTAGTGAGTCTTTGCAGAAATATTGGAAGGATAAGAAGAAGGATAATTTTGATCAAAGAAAGAAAGGATTCAAACCTCCTTTCAATAGAAATAGCCCAAATAAAACTCATCAAGACTAGTATGCTAAGGATGAATCCAAGAGAGAAGACTCCTTGGGAAAAAGGGGAAGACCACCAATCCAATGTTGGGGATTCCAAGAAGATCACCTATACAAGGATTTCCCTCACAGAAATTGTTAGCACTAAAGGTCACACTTTGACTAATAAAGTGTAAGCTCATCACCCATCAGAATGTAAAATATAATATTTTGGTTTAAATGGTTTGAGTAGGTGGATCAACAAGACTAGGAAAGAAAGGGAGAGGGCAACAAAATGTCTACAGAGGCATTCCATTGGGCATGGAGTCATAACATCCTACAAATCAAAGGCAATCAAATTATATACCAGATAAAGAGATATATAATGATGAGTAGAAGCATGGTGGATACGAAAAAAGGAAGAACATCCATTATACATATATCCTTTCTGTAATAGATAAAGATTTGCTTAAACAATGAACAATGATTTAATGGGCAAGCTATAACAGATCCTCTGTTGTTCAGGAATCCATCAATCAATGGAAGCTATGATCCTCAAAACCTGCAATATGTTCAAGAAAGAAGATAACAAAGAAGTGGGAAAAGAAAGAATACAATCTGATAACAACTCTCATGAATATTTAATGGCAGAAAATGTCATTACAAACAGACCCTCGGGCTTACAAATGAGCAACTAAAACTTCTCATCCAACTCTCTCCTCTCTTGTCTCATGAATCCAACCCTTTTCTCATCAAAAACCCTTTTATTTATAGTGAATAATCTATATCTACCCTAAGGAGGTCGAAACCAAGGAGTTACATAGGATCCTCCTCCATTTAGGAGTCTTCTTACAAAATATTCCAACAAAAGCCTAACAAATTCCTATTTTTTTGGGATTTTGTCTATGATGATAAATTCCTTTTGAAACAGGTCATCCTGATTGATCTGGAGATGGAACACATGTCTCTCATGTTCAAAAAAATATTAGTAGACCATTTCGAACCTTCCTTGACAAGTGGCAACCTCCCAAAATGGTGAATATCCAAACAGTAACCACTACAGGAAATTCCATAGCGCCACTGTAAAACAGTTTTGCACACTCCATAGCACCCTTTGTGTGTCTGGCTAGGTGATTCCATAGCGCCCTTTGTGTGTCTGGCCAGGTGATTCTATAGTGCCTTTTTTGTGTCTAATATCTCTCTAACCATAACATATTTTTCAAAAATGAGAGAGGTTTTTTTTATTTGGTATGTGATGAACAAAAACCTCCTCCAGTTTTCAAAAATACCTTCTCATTTGTTCATAATCCAAGCTTTAAGTTAGTCACTCAAAAATTGTAGAAGCACAATGTGCTCTCAGCAGAAACGAAGTGTGGTATTTGATAGGGTGTTTGGAGGCCTTACCGTAGGATTTTTGGGATGCAAGAGATATGGTTGGAAATCTTATGATGTCTGCTACACAATGGAATCATCAAGTACTGCAAACACCTTCTCAAAACCCCTGAAAAACTGACTTGAAGTCAAGTTTTCCAAACGTACAAGAACCCTCCTATAGCAATTGTATTTTGGGAAATTATCTCAAATTATAATACAATCTTATGTGTTAATAGACAAGACAAAGTGAATACCATGCACAACATCCAATAGAATACAATAGTAGAGGACATGGGAAGAATTTATGCATCCTCAGATGATCAACAAGCAAGGTGCCATTCCAATATGATAGAGGTGGAAGATAAGATAATTAATGAGCCTGGTACTATTTTAATTGATTCAGGAGCAAGTCATTGTTACATTGATACTAAAATAGTGGATAGATTATGTTTGGAGAAAAGGAATCTTGAAAAATCAAGTTTGGTTCAGCTAGCCACTGGAACCAAAAGGAGAATCTGTGATATAGTCAGAGGTTGTTCCATAAGTCTTAATGGTGTGAATACTAATGCTAATATAAATATTATACCATTGGGATCTTATGATATTCTAATTGGAATGGATTGGTTTGGAAAACATCATGTTGTCCTATATTTTCATAACAAGACATTTACATGCCTTGATGAAGAATGAAAACAAAGCACTATGAAAGGAGTTCCAAGACCCATCTCTATAAGGGAGATTTCAGCCTTACAACAGAAGAGATGTTTTAGAAAAGGATGTCAATTATATGCATCCCATGTGGAGGAGCCAGAAAAGACAAAGGGACCAAGCCTTGAAGAGTTTTTGGTAATACAAGAATTTGAAGATGTATTCCAATAAATACCATGGTTTCCACCAAAGAGGGAGATAAATTTCTCTATTGATTTAGTGCCAGGATTTGCCCCGATATCAAAAGCACCTTACAAAATGAGTACACCAGAATTAAAAGAATTACAAATGTAGTTGGAAGAATTTTTTAGGAAAGGGTACATATGTCCAAGTGTTTCACCTTGGGGAGAACCAATACTATTTGTAAAAAATAAGGATGGAACTTTGAGGTTGTGTATTGAATTTTGATAGCTGAATAAATCCACTGTAAAGAACAAGTACCCTCTACCCAGAATTGATGACGTATTTGATCATATAAGAGGGGAAAACATATTTTCAAAGATAGACTTGAGATCAGGGTACCATCAGGTAAGAATCAAGGAAAACGACATCAATAAGACAACCTTTAGAACCAGGTATGGGCATTATGAATTTGTAGTGGTGACATTTGGATTGTCCAATGCACCAGTTTTCTTTATGCGATTAATGAATATCATATTAAGAAATTATTTGGATAAGTTTGTCATAGTATTCCTGGATGACATACTTGTCTATTCTAAGTCAGAAGAAGATCATGAACATCACCTAATATTGGTATTGCAAGTGGTGAGGGAACATCAGTTGTATGATAAGATTCGTAAGTGTTCTTTTTACCAAGAATAGATCCATTAATTGGGGCACATTATTTCAGAACAAGATATAACAGTAGATTCAGAGAAGATTGAATCCATTAGAGGATGGCCAAAACCTAGGAATGTTTTAGAAGTCAGATATTTTATGGGGTTAGCTAGTTACTACAGAATATTTATAGCAGGGTTCTCTAAGATTTCTCATCCCATCACTTATTTGCAAAAGAAGGGAATTAAATTTGAATGGACAACAGAGTGTGAAGAGAACTTTAATTTACTGAAAGACTTACTTACTATTGCACCTGTTTTAAATATTGTTGACCCAAATGAAAGTTTTGTGGTATGTACAAATGCATGCAAGGAAGGACTTGGTGGAGTCCTCACTCAAAATGGACATGTCATTAGTTATGAATCCAGAAATCTTAAAGAACATGAGAGGAAATATGCCACACATGACTTGGAAATTTTTAAAATTGTTCACACATTGAAGATGTGGAGGCATTATCTCATGGGGAAGAGATTTGAATTAAGAATAGATCATAGTGGTCTGAAATATATTTTTGAACAACCAACCTTGAATAGCAGGCAAACACGATGAATGGAATTTTTAAGTGAATACAATTTTGACATCACACGTATCAAAGGAAAATAAATTAAAGTTGTTGATGCACTTAGTAAAAGAGTACATCTCATGCATGATACGGTTGTTAGTACACATCAATTAGATTTAATTTAATACCCCTAGGTCTAACCCCAACTGTAAATGTAAATACAAATGTACTTAGGATGGTGAGTCGAGATGCAAAAAGGACAATATATCTGTAATGTAAACGTAAATGTATTCACATGCAAATATTAATGAAAAAAACATCATTGTTGTAGACCAACCATGTAAAAGAGTATTGGGGACTAAACTCCACTAGTTACAGAAAGGGAGGATAAAAGTTAAGGATAAGGGGCTAAGCTAGGGATATTAAGACAAAAAGCAATATTTTATGGAGTGTTTTCAGGAGCAGACAATGACTCTCCCTCAAAGAATTCGTCAATCCTCATCCATGAGTACAAGTGACATATGATTTAAGTGTGGTAGTCTTAGTAGGAATGAAACCCTAATAAATAGGGACATGGGTCATTTTTCTGTTTTGATTATCCAAACGTGGAAAAAATGTATTAGACCAGATCCAAAAACTTCTGAGGAAGTTAGCATATGTAAAGACTACATATTTGATTGTAAATCACTAGTAAGAAGAGGGGGTTTGATATGGAAGACTCGAGAAGGATTATGTATCTTGTAGACTGGAAGACTGTATTTCTAGATTCTTGATTCTCCAGTGAATGAAATCAAATTTTCCTTACTCATATCTATTTTCTTTGTATTTTTGCCATAGGTGACTGATTCAATATGTCTTGTTTCATTTGATGATTGAAAGAATCCTATCTTTCATTGCATTAGTGATATGAGTTTACCGACACACTTCTTTTTATTTAATTAGGATGTCATATATACCTGATGTGTGTATGCATTTATTGATTACAGTAAACTTCTTCATGTCCATTTAATCCTTTTTAGCATCTCATTAGTTCATGTGAAGCCCATTTTATAGAGTATATTATTGACTGTCTCATGAGTGTAGGTCTTAATAGTCACATAGTTTGATCCATCATCAAGCATTCTACTCGTTAAAACTAGATTTGTATGTTACCAAGCTCACCCTACATACAACCTAAGGTGAACTCTTGGAGAGCTAACATTTTGGCACTGTTTCCGGGGAGCGAAGTGTGAAGAAAGATTCCCTGGTAGACGACATAGTTCCAGCTTTTGATGATAGACAAAGGCAGGGCATTCTATTGGTTGTAACTTTCTATTTGGAGACTCCATGAAGGACAAATCCAATCTTGACTCCACAAGATTAAAATGTCAAAGGAATTTGTTGTTGTTTTGGCTAGGAGGTTTGCACCTCTTAACTTTTATTTAGCTCCTAGCTTCCCACATCTAGTACCTCATATGTCATAATGGGGATATTTTTTTCCTATCTTCAGAGAGAGGAAGGAGGATAATCCAGCAGATCACCTCATCAAGTTTCATGAGTGCATGGATCAATTATATCTATATCATGAAGATGTATGTATGAATATTTTCATGAACTCATTGGATGGTGATGCACATCAATGGTATTTCGCATTACCTCCTTCCAACATTTCATCCTTGAATAATTTCCACACAGTATTTAAGAAACACTGTAAAAGGTATTTTTCAGATGAGTTTTTATTTGAATATTGTTGTGAGAAATATGAATTGCATGATGAGATTGGAGATATAGATAGAGAAGTAGAGGATGATTATATAGATAACTACATAATTAAATTTGATCATAATCAGAATCTTTTAAATACTGTTATACAATCATCATATGATCATTTTTATGAAGAGGAAATTGTCATCTGTGATGATCAAGAATTGCTCTTGAAAGATCAAGGAGGTCATCTATTTTTTAGAAAAGGGGAATGCATACATGAGCAGTCATTTTTTATGAATCGGTATGATGGTGATCTCAGTTTTGAAGATCCAGTGGCAACCTTACTAGAGTCATATCTTTTAGATTCTCTAAATTTTTCAGTCTTTATCATATCACTAGCACTTGTGGGTGAGAATGATTTTCTGAAGGAGTTTTTATGGCTACGATTATGTTTTTGTTATTATCTTATAATCAATGGCATAAAGGGGATTATTTCAGTTGTTAAGTTACTTGTATGGTTACATTGGAAACATGAATTTACTTGAGTCAACAACATACAATTGATTAAAGTGGGAGTGTGCATGAATAAGCTCAGTATCTGAGCATTTGTTTTTAGTTTTAAATAAATAAGCAGAGTTACTCTCAGTATATAAAGATATGAAAGAAAGTAAATATCAGATCTTGAAGGTTTGCAAAGGATTTGTTGCACATGCCAGAGGACTCCATAGACCATAAATAAGGCAGTTGGAACTACTAGGTTCTTCCAGCCTCACAGGGAGGTCTCCATCCCAGTTGGAGCCAGATGTTAGCTCCTGAAATGTTCCATTTCAGTTTGATATCATATTTTTTGAGAATTAAGTTTTGTCATGTTTTCTTGGTCTTAGGTGTTAATAATAAGTCATGATGTAAAATAAAAACATAAGTTTGGTTTCTTCCAAATAATCTCTCATTATGACCAAAGTCCCAAGTGAGTTATGCTAAGAAGGCTTCATCATTTTTTGTGATGTAAAGGTCATCATATAAGTGAGACTTGCTTCTTTCGAGTTATTAGTGGTCATTCAAAATGATTTCTAATGTTCAAATGTAAAACACTAAAGGTTAGGTTAGTTAAGAGTTACATCAAACAATTTTCAGTGCAAAGGACTTCAAAAACACTAAGTGCGTTGAAAACTCTTCAATAGTTTCCAGTGCACAACACATAGAAAATACTCATTGTAGTGAAAACTCTTCAATAGTTTCTAGTGCACAAAACATAGAAAATACTCATTGCACTGAAAAATCCCTGTATTTTCAAAAATCACTCTTCTTTCACTCAATTGTACGTACTGTTGATTAAGGTTGGTTGTCATTGATGTCAACCCTTGAAGAAAGACACGTAGCACAAAGGTTTGGGTAATGGACCCAATAGTGTTTGATGTAAATATGACTCATTATTTTTTTTGTCATGGTTTATAAGAAGTAAATATGGATGAAATCCAAAGTGGTCCCCTTATGGTGAAGGCCCTCACGGGAAGATG
>ML811570.1:63176-95910 GCA_009831015.1 Picea engelmannii | reverse complement strand
CCCCAAAAGGTCAAAGTAATCAAAGTGGTTTAAGAGATTTTAAAAGGTAAATAATAAAGTGAAGTGATGAGTGTATTATAATTCAAAGTGAATACAAAATAAATTATTTCAATAATAATTTTAATGGAGAAATTAGAAGTGAATCCAACCCTAAAATAAGGAAAGTGGGGCCAAGTGACCTAGAAGATGTTTTTAAGGAATCTACTTGGAGAGTATAAATAAGAGGCAAGGCTCTCTCATTTGAATTACACTTGAGCATATTGAATATATATAGGTGTCTGAGGTATACAAATGATATCTAAGACGAAATTTTGAGGAAAGTGAAGAAAAGAAGGCCGAAATGCAAGGAAGGATAAATTCTTTTGATGGTGCTTTCTAAGGTTGATTACAGGTTGAGGTACAGGTCAATGCATGGTTGATGCATAGTTCAGGTTTATTGGTACAAGTTTACAGTGGTATATCTCACAGTGATAGTGTGACAGTGGTTCCATCATTCTACTTCTACTTTAGGGTGGCAGGACGGGGCAAGGACAGGTGGTTGTAGCCACCTTCCAGTTGTAGCTGGAGAACATTGGGGGTTGTAGCCTCCTTTTGGTTGTAGCCAGAGATTTGGGGAGTTGGAGCTTCCCTCAGGTTGTATCCTGAGAAACTAGGGGGTTGGAGCCTCCTTCCAGTTGCAGCTGGAAAATAAAGGAAGTTGGTGCTTCCAATGAATGTAATTCTTCAAGACATATAAGAAAAAGCATTCTGTGGTTTTCTCCCGATTTGGGTTTCCACGTAAAAAACTGGTGTACTGTGTATGTGTGTGAATGTTTATTTATTACTGCTCATTATTGGATAATAATTCTACATTGATATAACATTTGAAGAAAAAGGATTATAATTACGTTATTATTGATTCACCTCCCCTCTCAGTAATCCAACACTTACCTTCCTTTTAAAATTCATTTCCTCATGAGATAATGGTATTCAAATATTTTAAAGGGTAATACATCATTTTATTACTCGCATTTGGTCGAGGGTTCTCCTAAGGAAAGGCTCAAGAGGTCATGAAGAAGATATTCTCATTCACTATGCCCAAAGATTTATTGCAGGTTCAACATGATGGCGTCCAACAAAAATGCTCATCCAGTAAGAGACTAGGTGCACTTTTCATATTTGAGCCACAAAATATCAGTTTATTGGAGGAAAACCCTAACTTTTTGGATTCTTTCCAGAGGATGGGGTGTCTAAATTTTTTCCTAAAGCTGGATGGCTACCATGTAGCAGTAACCAAATATTTTTTCAAGAAATATAAAGAAGGAAAGACTAGTGTGGTACCCTTGGAACTTACAGTCTCTGTAGATTCTATTGCTACAACAACAAAGATACCTAGGTTAGGGGAAAAGTGGTTCAAATCCAAGAAGATAGAATATGAATGGTGCCAATATTTTATCAAGCATGTATTAAGAGGAAACAACTTATCCAAAGGGATCCCAAGGGAATGGATTCTTGAATAATATGAAAATTGTATGTTGGTTATTAAAAAGTGTTTCACTTGTGAAGGGAGGTTTGATAGGTTTTGCAATATCACCTAATGTTGTTGCTTCATTTTACAGGTATGAAAGAACTATACCTTCCTTTCTATATTTATATGAGCATTCAAAACTTGGTCAAAAAATCACAAGAGCACTCACATCATCTTGAAAGGCATATTTTTCACTATGGGCTTATAAAAAATGTTGATTGTAGAAGATCTTAAGAAAAGAGATAGAACTTGGAACACTTTATTATTTGTAGAAAAATATCAAGTGGAAGCACCTTCATCCACTAATAAGTCAAGAAATCCAAGGAAGGATAAAGGAAAGCAGCCTTTGGAAGAACATGCAATGGAGGTATTTGAGGCAGTTGATAAGGCCAAAGGATCAGTGAAGAGGAAGTTGATTATGGAGTAGGAACAACTCAGTGATACACAAATATCAAGGAGGCCCATTACCAGGTCATCAGTTAAGAAATTTGTTTCTTTAGAAGAGGAAGTTTTGGAGGCTCTTGTACATATGAAAGAGCTTTCACCTTCCAAGCCAGTCCCAAAGTCAGTTCAGCGGCCTAAAACTAACATGGCCCAACTCCTTAAGAATGTAGATAGACAGCTCAAATAGGTACAAGCAGAAAACCTGACATTAAAGCAAGAAAGTGAACATACCAAGGTTAAACTAACTAAACAATTAGATGTTTGGCAAGACGAGTTGAAGAACATCAAAAGGAAGATGACAAAGACAAGATTAATGAGAGATTAGTTGAGGAATGTTTATAAACAAAATTTGAGGCTCAGAGCCAACCTTAGGGAAAAAGAGGAAAACCTGTTTCTAGCCAAGAGCTTGATTTCTAAGAAAAAATTGGCTATTCTCAACAAAGATATAGAGCATGGTAGCTCAGTTAAGAAGACCTGAAATTATCTGAGAAAATTTTGCAATTTTTTTAAAATCATTTTGATATGATCAGTACTTATGATCTTCTCATAGAAAAAAGAGTATCTCTACTTTTCCTCTTTTAGACAATTTTGTTTAAGGTTTATGTTGGAGTGAAAAGGAAGGGAATTCCTTATGAGAAGGCCTGGTATTCAAGGACATGTAAATACATCATGTCAACCTTATGGAGATGCAATAGATACAAAGTCTTGGTGGCCTAAAATTCACTAAGTTTTCACAAGACTTGCTAAAGTGAATGAGTTCATCTTTTCTAAATATCTCAAGTATATAGTGGCATCAACCAGGTTGATTTACATATGTTACATCAGTCTCTGAACATCGAATATGAAGGATGCCTTAATGTCAATGAAGACCAAGCATTTTCAAGGAAACCTTAGTTCTATTAGGGTTTGAATGATGAAAAAGCAGGGTCTTAGCAGCTGGAGAAGTTCAACACGGAATTATGGCACCTTTTGCAACCTTGTGCCAACATCCAAGACCTTTGTAAAGTGTCAGAGTTACTCAAAGTAATGAAAAAAAACCAACACATAAAGTTTTCAGCGCAAACCATGATTTTTCAGTGTATTGCGCTGAAAACTGACAGTTTTCAGTGCAAAGCCTCTTTTTCCAGTGTAACGCGCTAAAAACTTTCCTGTAGATGACATATCGCCAAGTTTTTGGTCAAAATGTTTAAATTTGAATCAACTGGAGTGTTATCAGGAGCAAATGATGACTCTCCCTCAAACAACTCGTCAATCTACATCCATGAGTACAAGTGGCATTTGATTTAAGTGTGGTAGTCTTAGTAGGAATGAAACCCTAATAAATAGGGACATGGGTCATTTTTCTGTTTTGATTAGCCAAACGTGGAAAAAATGTATTAGACTAGATCCAAAAACTTTTGAGGAAGTTATCATATGTAAAGACTATATATTTGATTGTAAATCACTATTAAGAAGAGGGGGGTCGATCTGGAAGACTCGAGAAGGCTTATGTAGCTTGTATACTTGAATACTGTATTTCTAGATTCTTGATTCTTCAGTGAATGAAATTAAATTTTCCTTATTCATATCTATTTTCTATGTATTTGGACCATAGGTGACTGATTCACTTTGTCATTTTTCATTTGATGATTGAAGGAATCCTATCTTTCATTGCATTATTGATATGAGTTTTCCGATACACTTCTTTTTCTTTAATTAGACTGTCATATATACCTGATGTGTGTATGATTTTATTGATTATAGTAAACTTCTTCATGTCCATTTAATCCTTTTTAGCATCTGATTAGTTCATGTGAAGCCAGTTTGCTAGAGTATATTCTTCATTGTCTCATGAGTGTAGGTCTTAACAGTCACATAGTTTGATCCATCATCGAGAATTCTACTCGTTAAAACCAGATTTGTATGTTACCAAGCTCACCCTACATACAACCTAAGGTGAACTCTTGGAGAGATAACATTTTGGCATCGTTGTCAGAGATCAAAGTGTGAAGAAAGATTCCATGGGAGACGACATAGTTCCAGCTTTTGATGATAGACAAAGGCAAGCCATTCTATTGGTTGTAACTTTCTATCTGGCGACTCCATGAAGGTAAAATCCAATCATCACTCCAGAATCTTAAAATGTCAAAGGAATTTGTTGTTGTTTTGGCTAGGAGGTTTGCACCTCTTAACCTTTCTTCAGTTCCTGGTTTCCCACATCTTGTACCTCATATGTCAAAATGGGGACCTTTTTTGCCTATCTTCAAAGAGAGGAAGGAGGATAATCTAGTAGATCACCTCATCAAGTTTCATGAGTGCATGGATCAATTAGATATACATCATGAGGATGTTCATATGAAGATGTCCATGCACTCATTCAATGGTGATGCACATCAATGGTATTTCTCATTACCTCCTTCTAGAATTTCATCCTTGAAGGATTTCCACACAGTATTCAAGAAACACAATAAAAGGTATTTTTCAGATGAGTTTTTATTTTAAGATTGTTGTGAGAAATATGAATTGCATGATGAGATTGGAGATATAGATAGAGAAGTAGAGGATGATTGTATAGATAAATACATAATTAAAGTTGGTCATAACCAGAATATTTTAAATCATGTTATACAATCATCATATGATCATTTTTATGAAGAGGAAACTGTCATCTGTGATGATCAAGAATTTCTCTTGAAAGATCAAGGATGTCATCTATTTTTTAGCCAAGGGGAATGCATACATGAGAAATCATTTTTTATTAATCAGTATGATTGTGATCTCAGTTTTGAAGATCTAGTGGCAGCCATACTAGAGTCATATATTTCAGATTCTCTAAAGTTTTCAGACTTTATCATATCACTAGAACTTGTGGGTGAGAATGATTTCCTGAAGGAGTTTTTATGGCTACGATTATGTTTTTGTTATTATCTTCTAATAAATGGCAGAAAGGGGATTCTTTAATTCATGAAGTTACTTGTATGGTTACATTGGAAACATGACTTTACTTGAGTTAGCAACATACATTTTATTAGAGTAGGAGTGCGCATGAATAATCTTAGTACCTGACCATTTGTTTTCAGTTTTCAATAAATAAGCCGAGTTTCTCTCACTATATCAAGATATGACAGAAAGTAAATATCAGATATTGAAGGTTTGAAAAGGATTGGTTGTACAAGACAAATGAATCCATATCCCATGAATAAGGAAGCTAGAACTACTAGATTCTTGCAGCCTCACAGGGAGGTCTCCATCCCAGTTGGAGCCAGATGTTAGCTCCTGAAATGTTCCATTTCAGTTTGATATCAAATTTTTTGAGTCTTAAGTTTTGTCATGTTTTCTTGGTCTTAGGTTTTAAGATTAATTCATAATGTAAAAGAAAAACATAATTTTGGTTTCTTCCAAATAATCTCTCATTATTACCAAAGTCCCAAGTGAGTTATGCTAAGAAGGTTTCATGATTTTTTGTCATGTAAAGGTCATCATATAAGTGAGACTTGCTCCTTTAGAGTTATTAGAGGTCATTCGAAAGGATTGATAATGTTCAAATGTAAATTCCTAAAGGTTAGGTTAGTTAATAGTTACATCAAACAACTTTCAATGTAAAGGACTTCAAAAACACTAAGTGCGTTGAAAACTCTTCAATCGTTTCGAGCGCACAACACATAGAAAATACTCATTGCACTAGAAACTCCCTGTCTTTTAAAAAATCATTCTTCTTTCACTCAATTGTACTTACCTTCCTTTTAAAAGTCATTTCCTCATGAGATAATGGTATTAAAATATTTTAAAGGGTAATACATCATTTTATTACTCGCATTTGGTCAAGGGTTCTCCAAAGGAAAGGCTCAAGAGGTAATGAAGAAGATATTATCTTTCACTCTTCTCAAATATTTCTTGTAGGTTCAACATGATGGCGTCCAAGAAATATGCTCATCCCAGGAAGAGATCAGGTGCACTTTTCAGATTTGAGCCACGGGATATCAGTTTATTGGAGAAAAACCCTAACTTTTTGGATTCTTTCCAAAGGATGGGGTGTATAAAGTTTTTCATAAAGCTGGATGGCTACCATGTAGCAGTAACCAAAGATTTTGTTAAGAAATATAAAGAAGGAAATACTAGTGTGGGACCCTTAGAACTTACAGTCTCTGCAAATTCTATTGCTACAGCAACAAAGATACCTAGGTTAGGGGAAAAGTGGTTCAAATCCAAGAAGATAGAAGTTGAATGGTGCCAAGATTTTACCAAGCCTGCATTCAGAGGAAACAACTTATTCAAAGGGATCCCAAGGGAATGGATTATTGAATAATATGACAAGTTTATGTTGGTTATTAAAAAGTATTTCACTTGTGAAGGGAGGTTTGATAGGGTTTTGCAGTATCACCTAATGTTGCTACTTCATTTTACAGGTAAGAACGAACTAGACCTTCCTTTCTATATTTATTTGAGCATTCAAAAGATGGTCAAAAAATCCCAAGAGCACTCACAGTGTCTTCAAAGGCATATTTTTCACTATGGGCTTATAAAACTATTGATCGTAGAAGAGCTTAAGAAAACATATAGAACTTGTAACACTTTCTTATTTGTACCAAACTATCAAGTGGACACACCTTCATCCACTACTAAGTCAAGAAATCCAAGGAAGGATAAAGGAAAGCAGCCTTTGGAAGAACCTGAGAAGGAGGTATTTGAGGAAGTTGAAAAGACCAAACGATCAATGAAGCATAAGTTGATTATGTAGCAGGAACAACCCAGTGATACACAAATATCAGGGAAGCCCATTACCAGGTCATCAGTTAAGAAACTTTAGAAGAGGAAGTTGTGGAGGCTTTGTACAGCTGAAAGATATTTCACCTTCCAAGACAGTCCCAAAGTCAATTTAGGGGACTAAAACTAACATGGCCCAACTCCTTAAGAAAACAGATAGACAACTCAAAGATGTACAAGCAGAAAACCTGGCACTAAATCAAGAAAGTGAACATATCAAGGTTAAAGTAACTAAACAATTAGATGTTTGGAAAGATGAGTTGAAGAACATCAAAAGGAAGATGAGAAAGAAAAAAGTAATGAGAGATCAATTAAGGAATGTTTATAAAAATAATTTGAGGCTTAGAGCCAACCTTAGGTAAAAAGAGGAAAACCTATTTCTATCCAATATCTTGCTTTCTAAGAAAAATTTGGCTATTCTCAACAAAGAGACAGAGCATGGTATCTCAATTAAGAAGACCTGAAAGTATCTGAGCAAATTTTCCAATTTGGTTAAAATCTTTTTGATATGATTAGTACTTATGATATTCTCATAGAAAACAAAGTATCTTTGATTTTCCTCTTTTAGACAATTTTGTTTAAGGTTTCTGTTGGAGTGATAAGGAAGGGAATGACTTATCAGAAGGCTTGGTATTCAAGGACATGAAAAGACATCATGTCAACCTTATGGAGCTGCAAAAGAGACAAAGTCTCGGTGGCCAAACATTCACTAAGTTTTCACAAGACTTGCTAAAGTGAATGAGTTCATATTTTGTAAATATCTCAGGTATATAGTGGCATCAACCAGGTTGATTTACATATGTTACATCACTCTCTGAGCAAAAAAGACAAAGAATTCCTTAATGGAAATGAAGACCAAGAATTTGCAAGGAAACCTTAGTTCCATTAGGGTTTGAATGATGAAGAAGCAAGGTCTTAGCAGCTGGAGTAGTTCAAAATTGAATTATGGCACCTTTTGTAACCTTGTGACAACATCCAAGACCTTTGTAAAGTGTCATAGTTACTCAAAGTAATGAAAATAGATCAACACATAAATTTTTCAGCGCAAACCATGATTTTTCTATGTATTGCGTTGAAAACTAATAGTGTTCAGCGCAAAGCCTCTTTTTCCAGTGTAACGCGCTAAAAAATTTCTTTTAGATGACATATCACCAATTTTTTGGTCAAAAGGTTCAACTTCAACTCAGTTGGAGTGTTTTCATGAGCATATGATGACTCTCCCTCAAAGAATTCGTCAATCCTCATCCATGAGTACAAGTGGCATTTGTTTTAAGTGTGGTAGTCTTAGTAGGAATCAAACCCTAATAAATAAGGACATGGGTCATTTTTTTGTTTTGATTAGCCAAACGTGGAAAAAATGTATTATACCAAATCCAAAAACTTCTGAGGAAGTTAGCATATGTAAAGACTATATATTTTGCTGTAAATCACTATTAAGAAGAGGGGGGTCAATCTGGAAGACTCGAGAAGGCTTATGTAGATTGTAGACTTGAAGAGTGTATTTCTAGAGTCTCGATTCTTCAGTGAATGAAATCAGATTTTCCTTATTCATATATATTTTCTGTGTATTTGTGCCATAGGTGATTGATTCACTTTGTCTTGTTTCATTTGATGATTGAAGGAAGCCTATCTTTCATTTCATTAGTGTTATGAGTTTGCCGATACACTTCTTTTGATTTAATTAGACTGTCATATATACCTGATGTGTGTATGATTTTATTGATTATAGTAAACTTCTTCATGTCCATTTAATCCTTTTTAGCATATGATTAGTTCATGTGAAGCTAGTTTGCTAGAGTATATTCTTGACTGTCTCATGAGTGTAGGTCTTAACAGTCACACAGTTTGATCCATCATCGAGAATTCTACTCTTTAAAACAAGATTTGTATGTTACCAAGCTCACCCTACATACAACCTAAGGTGAACTCTTGGAGAGCTAACACGTTGGATCAAACCCAGACGAGAGGAGAGCACATGGTAAAGGAGATCATATCCAAACCATTTGATCTAAGTGTAGGAGAAAAAGAACCGTCGATTGAATTTCTCGGACAGTAAGTCTTGGCCAAAGCGGAGTGGATCTTAGCCATAGATCCCATCATTGAACGTGAGCCATAGATATCACCATTTGGAGATTCGACACTTCAAGAAAAATTGACCCTTGTGTCACTAGAAGGATAAATGTTCGAAGCTACGAAGTCCCAAAGTGAATCTACACCATAGATCACTGGGAGAGTGTGAGTCATTGGATCCCTGAGTGGTTCAACGATTCGACACTTCGGGAGAATTTGGTTGTGGTTGCATGGAGTGGAGAATTCCCTGAAGTCCCGAATTCTGGAGTAAATCTTGGTCATCGATCATTAGGTACACGTGTTCGTAGATTTCCGAGTATTCAAAAATTCATCTATCCAGAGGATTGTGGGTGACATTTATTTTGGTGTGAAAAGTCTCGAAGCTCCGAAGTAGCAGAGTTAATCCTAGCCATTGATCAAAGGAGAGTCTCAGCTATAGATCTCCGCCCTTTTCGAATTCAGTGTTCAGAATTTCAAGAGTGTGGTGGTCATCTGGAGGTAGAATCCCCAAAGCATGAAGCTCAAAGTTAGTCATATCCATTGGTTGTGGGAGGAGTGTGGTCCATCGATTTCAGTTTGACGTTCGACAGTTTAGGAGTGTGGTGGTTATCTGGAGCGAGAAGCCCCGAAGCCTGGAGATAATCACCACTGTTGGTTGTGGGAGGAGTGTGAGCCATCGATCTCAGTTCACTAGTTTAGCATTCTGGGAGATTTGCATGTTGGAGTCATGGAAACTCTCGAAGCCCGAAGTCCCAGAGTCTCGTATTTGATCTCAGTCATAGATCAAGGAGAAAAGTGTGGACCGTTGATCTCTGAACTCTTTGGGAGTTTTCCAGTTTGACAGTTCGAGATATTTGCATGTTGGAGTCGTGGAAACTTCCAAAGACCGGAGTGTCGGAGTCCCAAATTTGATCTAAGTTGTATATCAAGGAGGAAAGCATGAATTGTTGATCCATAAACTATTCAGGAGTTCTCCAATTCAACAGTCTGGGAGTTTTGTGTATTGGAGTCGTGGAAATTCCTGAAGCCCGAAGTTCCAAAGTGAATCTCCACCATAGATCGTAGAGGAGGGAAGCGAATCCTCGCTGGTGATCAGATCTAGCCGTAAGAGTTTGGAGAGAGGAAGGATAGGGAGAAGACCTACACCCACCAATCAAAGTCACTTTATGACCAAATTCAGCCGGTAACCACTATAGGAGATTGGAGTATTGAAAAGGTGAACGTTCACAGAGCGTTGAAGTCTTGAAGCTAGGGAGAAGACCTACACCTACCGGTCAAAGTCACTTTATGAAATAATTCGGTCAGTAACCACTCCGAGATATTGGAGTGTTGAAAAGGTGAATGTTCACGGAGTGTCAAAGTCCTAGAGCTAGAGAGAATACCTACACCCGCCGGTCAAAGTCACTTTATGAGCGAATTCATCCGATAACCACTTTGGGAGATTGGAGTGTTGGAAAGGTGAATATTCATGGAGCGTTGAAGTCTTGGAACTCCAAATAGCACCTTTTATCTTAGCGCTTGGTTCTAGCCCATGGTAATGTGAGATTTCCACTGAAGAAAAGGGGCTACCTCTTGTGGTTTTGATTTTAGGTGAAAGGGGCTTAGAATAAAGAGCTCGCGGGTTTTTTTGGACTTGCTTAAATAAATAAAAATTTCATGTGTACATTAAGAGAGGATCTATCACGGATCCGAGAGCTAATTCGACTCCTGAAGAAGATCACATGTACAAGGATTGCCCTCGCAGAAAGGACAATTTTCAAATAACCATAACTTTCTGTGAAAGACTCAAAATTGAGCATGGAAGTAGGCGTTGGAAAGGTCTTGGGTAGTAGAATATAACTATTCACCCAAAAAATTGATCTCATTAGTCAATTTTTTTCAGGAAATCAAAATAAATAATTTTGATGCATTATTGAACCAAAATTGTTCATAATTTCATGAATTTGTTAAATCAATTAGCCTAAGAAGTTATGTTGGCTGCACATTTTGCAGAGTTAACAACAATTAGATCAGAATAGGATCAACATAGAGTTCAAAATCATGGAAGATACATAGGGGGCTTACAAACAAGAAGATGAGATCAGAGGGATGTATGTCAATATGGGTAATGAAGGTACAAACTCAAATGGACATGGAGAAGGAAAGGAAGAAAGCATGAACTTCGTAGAGACCATTAAAAGTTTGAAAAAAGATGTCCAAAGTTATAAAGATGATAATGAGAGGCTTATGAAAGAAAAGKAACAACATGAGGGTTTCAACATAAAGTTAATGAAGAGCTTGGACATAATAKAAAATAAGATGGATAAGGAGAATGGGTCAAGAAAATCAGCAAGTCATGGGTCTCATGATGAGAGGAGAACAACAAGAAGTGTTGGCAAACATCCTCATCACTCCCCAAGTCATTCCACTGGGAGAGCACCCAATAGCTCAAGTMCATCCCCTATCAATAAACATAAGAGGAGGTTTGKGRTGGATGAGCTACAAGGAGAAATGAACAAAATCAAGCCTCCTACATTTGATGGTGAGAACAAGAAGGATGAAGATGCAGAGACATGGTTTCTAGGGATGAGGAAGTATTTTCACATGCAGAAGGAAGAATTGSCATCTATTAGCTCAAGGGAAAGACATCCATGTGGTGGGACCAATTTGTGCAGGTGCAACACATTGATGAGAAAAGTGTTACCTGGAGGGAATTCAAGAGGCATTTTCAAAAGAAATACTTGACTAAGAGATACTATGACAAGAAAATGAAAGAGTTCTTTGAACTCAAGATTGGGAGTATGACCATAGATGAATATGAAAGAAGGTTTTTAGAACTGCTAAAGTATGTTTCTTTCATCAAGGAAGAGTCATTTAAGATTCAAAGGTATTTGAGTGGGATGCCATCATTTATCAGTGACAAGATACAATATGATGATCTCAAAACATTTGAGGATACCATAAGGTGAGCTAAATGCCTTTATGATCAACATAAAGGAAGGCCAAATTTCCAAAAATCTTGGGAAGACAAGAAGAAAAACAAGATGGAACAAAGGAAAAAGGGGACTAAGCCACCATTCTTCAGAAACAATCCTCAGGGACAACCAGCTTCTAGAGAACCCATAACGATTGAGACAGGGGAGAAAATACCAAGGCAACTACCTATTCAATGTTGGGGTTGTGTGGGAGATCATATGAATAGAGATTGTCCTCATAGAGGTGAAAAAGTGAGGACTGTTCACAATGTACATCAAGATGATATAGTGGAGGACATGGAAAAAAATGTACCTAGGATCTATGCAGCCCTGGACAACAATAAAGTTGAGTTTCAGTCACATATGATTGAAGTGGAAGGTAATATCAACAACCAAACCATTGTTATTTTAATTAATTCAGGAGCTAGTCATAGTTATATGGATCCTAAAATGGTGGAAAGATTGCATTTTCCAAGAATCAAGCTTGGAATATCTTGGTTGGTGCAGCTAGCTACCAAAGATAAAAGAAAAATTAATGAAATGGTTAAGGCATGTCCAATGGACATGAATGGACTGAGCACCAGGACATATTTGAACATCATACCTTTAGGTTCTTATGACTGTCTAATTGGTATGGATTGGTTGGACCACCACCATGCTATCCTAGATTGTTATAATAAGGCATTTACTTGTTGGGATGAGGAAGGGAACCTAAGGACAGTATAGGGAATTCTCAAAGCAGTAATCGTCAGATAAATTTCAGCATTGCAACTGAAGAAAAGTTACAGAAAAGGGTGTCAAATATTTGCAGCACATATGGAAGAGACACATAAAGATAAGGTGTCGAATATTGAAGATTATGCAGTCCTAAAAGAGTTTGAATATGTATTTAAAGAAATGTTGGGATTACCTCCTAAAAGAGACATTGATTTCTCCATTAATCTAATGCCTAGAGCAGCCCTAGTATCCAAGACCTCTTACATGATGAGTACACCAGAATTGAAGGAATTGCAAATGAAACTTGAAGAGATTCTGAAAAAGGGATATATAGGCCCAAGTGTGTAACCTTGGGGTGCCCTAGTATTATTTGTGACAAAAAAGGATGTAACATTAAGACTTTGAATTGAATTCAGGCAGTTGAACAAGGTAACTGTGAAGAATAAGTATCCTTTTCCAAGGATCGATGCCCTCTTTGATCAATTGAAAGATGAAAAAATATTCTCTAAGGTTGATATCAGGTCAGGTTATCATCATGTAAGAATTAAATAAGAATACATCAACAAGACTACTTTCAGAACAAGGTATGGGAATTATGAGTTCACAGTGGTACCATTTGGGTTTTCAAATGCACCAATTGTCTTCATGTGTTTAATTAATGGTATTTTCATAGAATACTTAGATAAGTTTGTCATTGTATTTTTAGATGGAATTATTATATATTCTAAGTCAGAGGAAGAGCATGGACACTTGAGGATGGTATTATAGGTATTAAGGGAGCATCAGTTGTATGCCAAATTGAGCAAGTGCTCATTTTATTAGAAGAAAATTCATTATTTGGGACATATCATTTCAGAGGAAGGGATAGTAGTGGATCTTGAAAATATTTAGGCCATTAGAGGATTGTCAACACCAAAGAATGTGATGGAGGTCATATCTTTCATGGTCCTTGCAGGATACTATAGGATATTTATTGAAGGATTCTCAAAGATTTCACACCCGATCACTTCCTTGCAAAAGAAGGGGGTGACATTTCTGTGGACATTGGATTGGGAAAAGAGTTTCCAACACTTGAAGAATTTATTAACAAGTGCTCCAATACTAAGGATTGTTGATCCAAATGAAGACTTCATTGTTTTCACTAATGCATGTAAAGAAGGGCTTGGTGGAGTCCTTAGTCAAAATGGGTATGTTGTATGTTATGAATCAAGGAAGTTGAAAGAGCATGAAAGGCACTATGCTACTCATGATTTGGAGTTGGAATCCATAGTGCATGCCTTGAAGATGTGGAGTCACTACCTCATGGGGAAAAGGTTTGAGTTAAGGACAAACCATAATGGTCTGCAATATTTATTTGGACATCCAACTCTAAATTCCATGAAAAGTAGGTGGTTAGAATTTCTCAGTGAATATGACTTCGATATAAAGCATATCAAAGGGAAAGAGAACAAGGTGGTTGATGCACTTAGCAGAAGGGTGCATGAGTTGCACGCTACAACCATTATCATGTACCAATCAGATTTGAAAGACAAAATATTAGAGGCTACAAAATTAGATTTTCATTACATGAAAATAATAACAAAATTACAACAAGGTGTTTTGCAGCAGAAAATTGAAGACTATAAGCTAGGAAATGATGAAATTCTCATGTAAAGGGGAATAATGTATGTACCAAATTCCCAGGAATTGAAAAATATGATATTGAGATAAATGCATGATGTACCTTATTGTAGGCACCCAGGTTATCAGAAAACTATTGTAGCTGTCAAGAGTCAATATTATTGGCTAGGAATGAAGAAAGGAGTTGTTGATTTTATTGTCAAATGTTTGGAGTGTCAAAAGGTCAAGGCTGAGCATAGAAACCCAATTGGTTTTCTATATCCATTACCCATTCCTGAGTGGAAATGGGAATTTGTAACAATGGATTTCATCACCAAACTACCCAGAAAAAGCAAGCAACATGATTCTATCATGGTAGTGGTGGATAAGCTTACCAAAGCTTCCCATTTTATTCCAGTAAATCCCACTCACAAGGAAGCCAACATTGTTGATATTTATATGAGAGAAATTTCTCGACTACATGGTATACCCAAGACAATTGTGTCTGACAGAGATTCAAAATTTCATCAAAATTTTGGAAAGGATTATTTAAGGGATTTGGAACAAATTTGAATTTTAGCACAACTTATCATCCAGAATCATACAGACAAACATAGAGGTTGAATCAAGTGATTGAGGATGTATGTGATGGATAAACCATCAAAATGGGAAGACTGTGTACACTTAGTAGAGTTTGCTTATAAAAATGGGTACCAAGCATCTCTAAAGATGAGCCCATTTGAGGAAATTTAGGCAGAAGGTGAAACACACCGGTAAGTTGGGATAACCCAATAGATAGAGTAGTTGTTGGGCCAGAATTACTTAGGGAAATGGAAGAGAAAATGTTGAAAATAAAACAGAATTTAAAGGCTTCTCAAGATAGGCAAAAAATCTATGTTGATAAGGGAAGAAATCACATGGAATTTAAAGAGGGTGACCATCTATTCTTGAAAGAAAAATCCAACAGAAGTTCCATGAAGTTGGGAAATTGTTCAAAGTTGACAGCTTGTTATTGTGGGTCATTTGAAATCCTAGAGAGGATTGGGCCTGTAGCATACATGCTTGCCTTACCTGAAATAATGTCTATTCATAATGTATTCCATGTATCATTGCTCAAAAAGTATATACCTAATGCTAATCATGTCATTGATTGGAATGTGATTCAGGTGGAGAAAGAAGACACATTTCAAGTGCATCCGGTGTGCATACTAGATCAGAAGATCAAGCAACTCTGGAATCGATCCATAGAGCTAGTAAAGGTCCAATGGACCTGGTACAGTCCTAAAGATGCAACTTGGGAGAATGAGGATTCTATGTGGGAAGAATACCCACATTGTTTTGATGATTTTTGAAATTTTGGTGGTATATGTGTATATATTGCACTGAGGACAATGCATAAATAAGGGGGAGGGGAATGTAATACCCCTATGTCGAACCCCAACTGTAAATGTAAATACAAATGTACATAGGCTGGTGAGCCAGGATGTAGAAAAGATAATATATATGTAATGTAAGCGTAAATGTATTCACATCCAAATATTAATGAAAAACACAACACGGTGGCAACCCAACCATGTAAAAGAGTATGGGGGACTAAAATCCACCAGTTAGGGAAAGGGGGGATAAAAGTTAAGGATAAGGGGGAAAGTTAGGGAGATTAAGCCAAAAAGGAATATTATATTAATATTCCTTAAAGTATAAAGTATGGATAATTATTTTATCCTAAGCTCTAAGGATGGGGACAAGTGGGCCAAAGTAGCTCTCAACATGACAAGTGTCAAGTTGGAAACATGCATACATAGAGTTTGGACTTAATGCGTACTCCTCCATTATTTCACTCATGGATTTTAGTCGTCCTCCGTAATTTTTTGTTACTATCATTGTACATGTACCTGTACTTGTACCTATACCTAGTTATATTAGGAGTTGGATTGAAGAAGCGGGTTTTCAGGCCCATGGGATATTGAAGAGGCGGTTTGTCAAGCCCGTGAGAAATTCTTTCTAGGTGAGAGAATTGATCTCCCAAAGGTGTTAGACTGTAGCTACATGGATTTGAGACTTCCTTTCTGGCCTGTTTTTGAAGCCCCAGAAAGGAAATGGGGTAATCGAAGGATTGTTGAGCAGATAAGGGGCACATTTCCCAAGGCAGGACAAGCATGTGGAAAATGAGGGACTGCAGGTTGTTAGTTTTAGTTGGCACCTGTGACAGAGTTTTTCATGTTGTTTGAGATACATCACCTTGGTTAGGAATTATTTTACTCGGGTGGAGTTTAGTCCCAGCTAGGGGGTGACCCACTGCTAATAGTTTTGAGCAGTGTGGTCTAAGGCTGGGAGGAACGTGGAAGGTCTGCATGCAGTTGGTGATATTTTTACCAAGATAAGTGTCAATTGTGTGTTAAATTACATGCTTCTTTATCATTTATGCATTTATTTTTATGGGTTTTCCTGTGTATGTTGCATGTGTATTTCTATTATTATTCTGTAAGAATCTGTGTATTTGCAGAGTATTTGTGTGTTTAAATTTGGTATACAGTTTGAAAAATTTATGTGGCATAGCCCAGCAGTGGGATGTTGAGGATGCTACATTTAAAGAGCATAATTTTAGATGATGATGTCACTGATCAACATTACCTACAGGTAAAAGAAATCTTACAACTAGGAAATGTACAACATAAAATTAAAGAATATGAGATGAAGGAAGATGGATTACTTATGCATACAAATAGAATTTATGTTCCTAGTTTCGGAGAACTTAGGAATTTGGTATTAAAAGGAATGCATAATGTTCCATATGTCGGACATCCCGGTTACCAAAAAATGATTGCAATAGTAAGAAGCCAATTCTTTTGGCCAAGAATGAAAAAAGATGTTGTCAATTACATTTCCATATGTATGGAATGTCAGAGAGTGAAGGATGAGCATAGGAACCCAATGCATTTTCTACAACCATTACATATTCTAGAGAAGAAGTGGGAAGTGGGAACCATGGATTTTATAACAAGATTTCCCAGGACAACAAGACAACATGATTCAATCATGGTTGTAGTTGACAAATTGACAAAGGCTGCTCATTTTGTTCCTGTAAAAATGACTCATACAACAACTAATATTGAAAAAAATTACATGAGGAAGATTGCTAGGTTGCATGGGATACCTAAGAAAATTGTCTCGGACAGAGATACAAAGTTTACTTCAAATTCCTAGAGGGGATTGTTTAAAGTATTTGGTACAAATATGAAATTTAGCACAACATACCATCCACAGTCAGATGGGCAGACAAAGAGAGTTAACTGAGTAATTGAAGACATGTTGAGAATGTATGTGATGGATAACCTATCTAAGTGGGAATATTACTTGCACTTGGTTGATTTTTCCTATAACATTGGGTATCAAGCTTCATTGAAAATGAGCCCATCTGAAGCGTTGTATGGTAGGAAATGAAATACTCCAGTGAGTTGGGACAACCCAGCAAACAAAGTGGCACTTGGGCCAGAATTTCTCAAGGATATGGAAGACTAGATGGTTAGAATTAAGAAGAATTAAAGGCAGCTCAAGATAGACATAAAATTTATGAAGATAAGAACAAAACAACTAGATAATTTAAAGTGGGGGAGCATGTGCTTTTAAAAGTGAAGCCCAAGAAGAGCTCTTTGAAGTTGGGTAGTTGTACAAAGCTAGCAGCCAAATTCTATGGTCCATTTGGGATATTGGATAGAATAGGGCCAGTTGCATACATGCTTGCATTTCCTACTTCCATGAATGTGCATAATGTATTTCATGTCTCTTTGCTAAAAAAATATGTACATGATCCTAACCATGTTATTGATTGGAATATGATTCAGGTAGAGATAGAGGAAGGATTTCAAGTCAAGCCAATGTGAATATTGGAAAGAAAAGTCAATATGTTCCAGAATCGATTTATAGAGATGGTAAAAGTCCAGTGGACCTGCTATGGTCCTGAAGATGCTACTTGGGAGCATGAAGATGCCATGTGGGCAAAGTACCTGCAACTTTTTGAATAAATTTTGAGATTTTGATTCCTATTTTGTATATTCACTAAGGATAATGCCAAAATAAGGGAGAAGGGATGTAACATCCTAGGTTTTGATCCCTTTATTAAATAATGTATTTTGTTAATCTATGAAAGGCCAGAGTGCCCAAACAATTGAAAGAGGCCAATGTGCCTAGGAAATGTAATTTTTTATCATTATTAATAATAAATACATTGTTGGATACTAGATGGAAAAGGACAAGAGTTATATAGGGATATGATTCCACAAGAGAGGGAGATTGAGGGGATAAGTATCTATTTTATATTTTATTTACCCATTTTTTTTAAATGGAGAATAACAGTTACATGAGCTTCTTGGGGGGGGAGGCCAAGTGGTTCCTTAATTCCAAGAATTACATAAACCCATATTTGGTTTGGGGTGGGGATCACTTCTTCTTGACTCATTCACTCACTCACTCATGGTTTGTTGTTCATTGTTCACACCCTTCACCATGTTCTCATTCCATTCACTCTTTCACCCACTTGTCTTTCCTCATTCATGTTTGGATTGGGAAGGGAAAATGAACTATTGGAGAAGCGCCAAGGTTTGGTTGGTTGTAAAGACTGCTGGTGTATTCCATCCTTGAAATAAGGCCAGCATGTCTGATATTCTTTGTCATTTATTCAGTTTTTCTCACAATTGTGAATGCTGAGAGTCCCAACATGGAGATTCTGGACCAGCTGCATTGGAGAACTGGAAGGAGATGGACAGCCTGAGGGACTGCATGGCAGAGAAGGGGGTCCATTCTCTTGGGTTGTGAAAACTAGGTAGAAGAGAGATGGCGTACTTGGATTGTTGTGGTCGCTGAAAATCCCATGAGTGCTTGAGTGTTGATTGGTTTGGGAAGTCGAGTGACACTCTAGAACCGTCCTTGTGGATTCATAGCCCAGTCTCAGGGGTGACATTGTTGTTGAGACTTGGAACAATAGTGTCTATAGTTGGGTGGAACGTCCTTGGTCTACAACCAGTTGGTGATTTGTTTCATTAACGATAAGTTCTCCTTGTTATGGTTTTATTTACTTGTGTATTTATTCCGCTGTGTATTTATTTATCTATGAATTTTGTATCCATAGTATGCAATCTTATTGGTTATTTTTTTGCATGACATATGTTTCATTTATTTATGTTGTATCATGAATCTTGGTCTATGCATGTGAATACTTCATGCATTCTTTATTAATTAAAAGTTAGATCAAAAGTCGATTTTAGTCTAGAGCGGGCTTGAAGTCGCGTAGCCCGACCTGTGGGTGGTTGGGTAGAAGTCAAAATTTCGTCACCTAACTCATGAAACCTTGCTTGAAACACCTACCCCTCACGCGCATGGGTTTACACTACCATTTAAACTGGAACAAGTAACATCCCCTCTTCCGCTAGAAAAATTTTGATCCAAAAGGGGATTTCCCACAATAGTCTTCCTCGGGATCTTTCTTTGAATACAACTTTTTCTTTTGAAAACTATTGGTGGTTATATATGAAAAATTCAGTAATATATCCCTCCAAGTTGGTTTGCACCCAGAAATCCATATCCCTAGATATATGATGATCTAGATGGTGAAGAGTTTTTAAACGCTCAACAATCCAATTATAACTTCTCTTGACTAGATCTTTTTATTTTAACACTTCTTTAAATCGATCTAACCATTGAAAAATGTATTCAGGGAATCAAATACAAACGATCTTGTATTGATCACTCGCAGGTTCTAAATAAAAGACAACGCTCTTCACAAATCACAAATTTTTTTGTTGTAACGCATCTTCCTGATGTATAAACTCGTTACACCTTATTTCCTACCAATTCTCAATGTCATAATTAAAGATATGATGAAGCATCCTCTAGCGATTCACTTCAAAATTGGGCCCTGACAACAGAACCATTTGTTGGCACAAAAATAGAGACTAGGGTTCTCTAAGGTTTACCAACAAAGAGTATCATTATAGTCTAGCAGTGTTGGTGTATTCAACCTTCCACAAGGGAAGGAAGTCTCAGCCGAAGCGCAACTGAGACATGTGTGATAAGTGAATTGAGAGAACATGACATCAAGGAAAACATATCATTATTTACAAGTATATAGTAGATATTTCACGTTATGCAGAACCATAAGTAAAATTCTTAAAGAGACATGAAAGGAAGACTTGTGCGGCATAAAAAATAACCCATACATATCATAGTACTTTGATACACAAGAAATTTGATAGGGCCCAACTACTTCTTTATATTAACTACTCCGAAAAACATCATACATCAAGACTTCTCTTCACAATTTCTTTTGTAGGCATATACAATCCGACAAAAACCATCCCGGATTCTTTGTCATTCAGAAACAACAATAGAAATCTACACAAGGACCGTTATAATACCAAAACCTAGCTTGAGGCCATATGTTAACAAAAGTAACAATGATCTAGCCTTGAAATACAAACTCAATAACAAATAATAATAGCAATGAAAATGATTCTGACAATGACGATGACAAAGACCAACTCTTTCCCATTACATAATTCCAAAATTATATTTTTCCCTTGGCCTCTTCTTATCTTCTTGATTCTCGAGTCTTTTGGTACTTTCGGCATATTTCTATATAGTCTGGTGTTCTTGTCGCTTTTCTAACCACTTGTCCAGTGCGCATGGAATTTTTTGGCTCTCCACTCTAATGTTTCACTTTTATTTAGCTCGTCATTTCTCTAATTGATTTCCACTGCTTCATCTCCAAGTTGGCATGTGGCATATTCCCAAAATGTTGTCTTTCCCAAAAATTAAGGGCCCAACAGATCTAATTGGGATCTGTTATTGGGAGTTCTCCCTTATCTACTTGACAGGCCATTTGGACCCGTCAACAATACCTATTACATTATAGTAAGTACAAATAGATGTGCTAATGTCGAACACTTTTAGAATCTATTGATTACAAGACATTGATGTATTCCCACTATCGGTAGAGAGGGAAACTACCATTGGTTATTTCAAGCCCCGAGGTACTATAAAATCACTAGATCTTGATCACAGAGAAATTGAGTTGATGTCGATGGGAAGAGGTATGTTAGAATGAGAATATTGAGGCATCCCCCATCATCCAACTTGAGTGAAAAAAAGGAATATTATTTGAAACTCTTGGACAAAGGATAGAAGAACATACCACCAAGTATGTATCTCACATTCACTAGATGGAAATAGCACATAGAGGAGAACCTCTAAGAAACAAACAATAATGAAAGCTATTGATAGAGGTGAGGAATTCCACCAATGATGAAAATCGAAACCAAGATACAACACAAATCCCAATATGTGAATAAATGTATTAATGTCAAACACATCAGAAACCACTTAGTCAATGACAATTGATGAAATGTCATATGTTGAGTCCAAGTTAACCTACCAATGATGAAAATATGCCTCGGGTGTTATTATATCTAGGGATATCTCTTAGAGAAATGTGTCATAGTTGATCAGAGATGACCCTCCAATGAAAAGTCAATGGAGAAATTCCACACTGGCACAAGTAAAGAACATTGATATTGATGTGACTGAGAGAAACTGGATAACCAAGAATATTGACATGGATAGACAAGAAAGTTTAGGAATGTCAGAAACAGGATAAAGGAAACTCTTGAACATAAGCACAACACAATAGTAACATGGGTAGAATTTGATGCAAAGTGGAACAATGATATAAGTCTACAACATAGGAGGCATCGATAGACTCTCCATAGTGGCCAAAAGAGTAACCAATAAGAGGAGTAAAAAACTCAAAAGCTAGGGTTTGGCTTCCTAAGGTAATACTAGAACCCAACGTTTTGAGCAAGAGACTCACAACTAGTTCTTTACTAAAGGGTGACATAACTAAGGACTGCTACCATCAAAATGACGATATTAATTCTTTACCCCCTCTGTATTTATTTTAAATATTTGATTATTTGTCTTTTTCATGTTATTAAAGCCTAAAATATAACAAATTAATGCTATAATATAGTGGAGGGAATGAGTGTCATGGGGAGACAAAACTATTTTTGAGTGCATGAAACATGCATATGCAAGACAAGAATGTGCAGGACACTCATTAGCATGTTTCCTCCAGGGATAAGGGTTTCAAGATGTAGAAGAAATATAATCAAATGAGAGGGGCTAAAGAGAATGCATAAGAAATAGGTAGAAAATGGAAAATTGTGGTAGGTATTAGGATCAAAAGAACAAGCAGTGGTATGTTATGCAACAATACAAATTGAAATGAAAAACTGTGGGAGTCCTATGAGGAATGGCCAGAAAAATACTAAGAGGAAGTCATGTGGCTTCAATGCAAAGTCATAGCATGTCTAAGAGGGCTCCTAATCCTATGGAAAACTCCGTCATGGGTTCCAAAATTACAAGCAAGGCGCTAATTAGGGAACCCATGATTGGTATCCTCTACCACACAAGTTATGACACTTATAAATGGAAAATAAGGTATAGTGTCATGTCTTAATGAGGTCAATCCTAAGGGAAAAAATGGAATAATAAATCGATAAAGCATAATTCAAGGAATAAAGACCTAACCTATATGCCAGTTCTAATTCACATACCTCATGGTTCAAAGAAGATCACCATAGAAAATACCAAAGAAAAAGTCTCCAAAGTCCTATGCATATGATCAACAACACTCATCCAAAAGTTAATAAATGTTATATAAACCTCTAATAAAAACTCATTCTCTAGAATACAAAAATTGAAAACAAAAACCTTCAAATTATAATATGTCACAAAACACCATGCAACCTTGTGTCTTACACATAGATCCCTTTATGAGGCTTAGGCCAAGGATTTCTTAAGTATTCAATCTCTAAAGTCTCTAGTTTTGGGAGAAAGAACAACCGATGATGTATATATTACCATGGTCTATCAACCATAGTCATGGATTCAAGGGTAGCCTCATTTGAAGGAAATTCAACATCTAAGAAATCATGTGAACCAGGAATATCGATATCCCAAATGGGTGAAGTAAACTGATCACATTCCATATAATGATGGATATTATGATAAGATGTGGAATAGTATAACAACAAAGACTCACAAATACCAGGGCTTGAGGACCTACAAATAGTGAGATTAGACTCAAGAGGAAAATCATAGTCCCTTGGGCCAATAGGGGGAAGAAAGGGATTTTGTGCCTCCATTGGATAAATCACCTCATCAAGTGTTGGGACCATGTCCCAAGAAGGAAAATATGAGTGTAAAGGATTCTTCTCAAAAGCAATTGAATACTGAGGATATGATGCCACATAATTCACCTATGGCAGGCTAGGGTCCACCCAAGTACTACGAACAAATTGGGTAGCAGGGTCTAAAATTGAATAAGGATGGTGATTATTAGATTCCAGTTGATCAATAGTGGTGATGCTTCCATTGTGAGTAAAATTCATAACCTGAAAGAGAATAGACACTAAAACATTCATAGCATATACATAAACACACCCAAGGAGCATATTGAAGTATAATGGGCCATTCACCACTATGATATCAACCAAGACAATATTCCCATCTAACATGATAGGAAACTAAGGATGAACCCCTAAAGACTCGCTAGGTATTCTATCAAAATCCAATAGCTGACTAGCAGCTAATGCAATCTTGGGAGAACCCATATCTTTCCAAGTTGAGGAGGATAAAATTATTGTGGAGGATTCTTCATCTACTATACATTAATAAATGTTACATGAATAAACTTCAACTCTTATTTGGAAATGTGTAGAAGAAGGAAGGAGAGTATCAACAAGATTACTCCAATAAAAGGAAACAATCCTATAAATTGGAGGTATCACGCTCAAAGTGAGTGTAAATCCCCCTTGTTTAGAAGGTTCTTAAATGGTAGTGAATATAACATGGTTAGTATACACATCACCCTCCAAACGAAGAGTGGGACTGGCCAAATATTTCTTCAAATTGACCACTTCAACGACTGATGCTTGAATAGGTTACTAGGAAACCAAATTTGGTTTAGGAGAAGAAGAGACTTGAGACAGGGACCACACTCTTTGTACCTCTAGAATGGTAGGGCACAGATGAGTAAGGTGATATCCCTTGCAAAGTTTAAAAGAGAACTTAGGTTTCCATCCTATTCATATATATTTCTTAGCAATATCAATGCCTCCAACATAACTTGCATTGGTTAGTTGCTTTCCTCCAGCATGACTGACAATGGCTAGTTACTTATCCCCGATATGACTTGCAATGATTGGTTTCTTTTTGCCAAGATGACTTGCAATGGCTAGTTTCTTGTCTCTAGCATGACTTATAGTGTTTGGTGACATGTCTCCAACATGAGTTGTAGTGGCTAGTGAATTTTCCTTTTGTCTTCACTTTTTCTTCTTATTATTCCTCTTTCTATTCTTTTCAAACTTCTAGTTACTAGGAGAGTAGACCTTCATATATGAGGTAGAATGAGGAGGAACAGATTTCACTAGTGAATAAGGTAAAGGTTCAATATAAATTTGATATACTTGATATAAGGTGCTTATTTGAGAAGTTCTAGGAAGATTTGGAACATTCATAGTGGACAACAACCAAACAAGTAGGCTCACATTATATCCAAGAATATTCAAGATGGACATCAAGGGTGAACCAACATTTCTACAAAAAGGAAAAGAAAGAATCTCTTGGGAAGGGATCCCTTGGTTGGCACTCACAAAATAATTACCTGGAACAAAAGGAGTGTTTTCTTGGAATCCATGATTTTTGTGAAAGTGAGCTAGGACCTATACAAATGGAGGAAGTCCTACACTCATCGAATTTCCCATTCCCATCAAGGGATTACTTCCCATCAATAAGATGAAAGTTGGAAAATATTCACTTCCCAATGATGACAGAACAAACACGAGGATATTATTCCCTTTGAATGAAAAGGTAAGGAAAGGGGTAGATGAAATCCCCATTGACATGTTAAATATAGGGAAGATAGGAAGTGTACTAGTTGTGACATGCGGTGTCCCAATTGGAAACATATTGAAAGAAAAAGCACCACAACCATATGATGTGGAGGGTTGTGTTTCCATACCACTATTAGGAGTCATTATGGAAGGTCTTTTACCTCCACTTGATGCTTTGCAAACAAGTAGGAAAATGATTATATTAAGGATACTAGAGATGGGAGGATTGACCCCTTTGCTAGAGATAGCCAATGTGGGGGTATGAGTGCCCCCTAATCCTTAAGTACTAATGGCATTGTCCATTATAGACCACTAGTGAAAAGGATTTATGATGTGACTTGGATTCTCAAAATTTTAAGTGTGCAAAATGAGAGGACTATGAGGTTCTATGAGACACAGGTTAAAGTTTTACGAAGTTGGATTAGTGATATCCTTGGTCTCGATAAGACTGATATCATCCTGGGGAGGAGGATATGGAACCCTCTTAGGATTGATATGTGACCATCCAAATCTCTTAATAATCTCTCAGTTGAGAGTTATTCCTCACTATGCTCTTCCCTCACGAGATTGTTCAATTTTACCTAAGTCTCTTCTATTGGCTTCCTCACAATATATTTAGTGTTATTCAGCCTACACCTTTGAGGAGGTGGATCCACACTTTCTAGAGAAATACCTTGGGTCCTTATAGATCAATGGAGTCCTCAATCTACCATTTGAATCAATGTTTCAAAATAAACAAGACAAAGACAACCTAGGGTCATCTAATAAACAAACAAAGAACACTCAACTACAAAAGTCTTGAGAGCGATCAACAAACTAACTAGTCTCCCAAGGTTCAATCCAAGGTGGTTAGGACTTGAACCTAAAATAGTGAATATTTGATCAAGAGGGCCTTATAGAGGCTGATATGGGTTGATTAAGTCCTATGATCAACTAATTAAGGTGAGAGAGATAGTAATGGTAACCTAGCTACATAAATCACCCAATATGCAAGTACACTCATGGAGATGATAACTCTCCATGGGAGATGAAATGGTGATTATGCATTTACCTCAGGTACCGCAAGCACTTCCCACTTTTAGTCACTTGTGAGATATCCTATTAAATTACACTAAGTTTTCTACTTCACAATTAGCGACTAGGAGAAATAGTCATGGGTCAGGACCACACATGTGGGCAGTGAAACAAATCCCAAAATTTCAAAGAGAAGTTGTATTTTCCACTTCACTCTAAAACCCCCGTACACATATTAATCAAAAAAATACTAAAACAAATGAGGAGGAGATATCACATCCACTTTCCCTAGCACAACCTCATGCTTAACACCTGTGTTAGAGGTGATTTCTTGGAAAACACTTCTTGCTACTAATGTATTTTTCACTCACTATTCAATTCTAGTTTGATTATGTGGCCTTGGAGATTTCACTCTCGAATATTACACCAAGGCCCTATTGTTATACTACTATTTTTTTTTCTAACAAGAAAAGTCTAGTTGATTTTAAGTTAAGAATTTTTTTGATAGGATGTTGATTACTCAGGGGAGCGGGAGTGGAACTTATGATGTTTTCATACTCTTGCAAATGAAAACCTAACTCTAGTAAAATTAAATTCTTTACTCTAATTATTCTATGTACTTGATTTTCAATAAATGAACAACATTTATAAAATCACAATGCAAATGAAAACACAACAATAATCTTCTTTTTTCAAGACTATGACAATGCAACCCTACTTACTAAGCAATTCAAATGAAAATGTAACTAATCAAGCACTACTTCAAATGTGCAAAAAATAAAAAATAAAAAGGAACACAAGGAATGTTTATTTTCTTTTCTTTTTAGAATGATATAAATGCATGCAAACAAGCACTAAATCGCAGAATTTTTTTATTTCAAGTAGACCCTAACCCTTAGATCAACAAAAGAAGTGCAAAAAGGAAGGGAAGAAGGGGAAATATTGGTGAAATTTCAATACTAAGGACATGTACACACTTTCTGATAGAGAAAATAGCATATGTATTCACTTATAGTGAAGGAAACAAGCATATGTAAGCTTTGTTCCCTAGAGCAAGGTTCATACAAATTCAGTTATGAGAAAAAAACTCACAAAACACCCTCAAATAACCCATGAAAACTAGTCTCATATACTATAAGAAAGGTAACCAAAGTAAAAACCTAATAGAGAACCCTAAACATATCCAAAAAAGAAATAAAGGAAACCATATCGAGAAGAACTCAAGGAGTTCTCCTAAGTGGAATCGCTAGTTTTGTTGCAGATAAAACTAATCCTATATCTAGGGTGGTGATCTGAATTATGATGAGAACGAAATGAGACAAAAACAAAAATATAGCAAAGAACACAAAAATACAGTGAAACTCAACTTCTAGTAATGAATAACAGAAAAAAAACATTGTAGAACACAAATTGGCAGAATGGGGTGGCTTATCTCTGAAAATAAAGAGATGTTGGCTACACTTCAATCGCAACAAGTTTTACATCGCACTCCAGTGCATGCTTAAAGGGCCTCCTTCACCTCAATTATATATGAGAGAGTGACAGGAGAAAAATTCCCATGATGCACGTGGGATAAATCAATCTAAGTTTATAAAATTCCATAGGCATGTAAAACACTAGGACTTCCTGGGTGGTCACCCATCCCAATACTACTCTAGCCTGAGTGCACTTAACTGCAGAGTTCTAATTGGATTTGGTGCATTAACTCTACATTGTAGGCATGTACATAAGAACACTAGGAAATAATTACATGATGTTTGTAATTAACAAATGAAGATAGTATTACATTCCATTCCCCTTCAAAAGGGTGAATATCATGGTTTATCAAAACCATAGGATTGAAATTTTGATTCGGTGAAAAAGGTGGATCGCCACTGAGATATTCCTATATCATTCCTCCTCCCTTAGGAAGTAATGGTCCCCATAGCATCAAGTTACCTCGGGAGATGGGGAAACCTCTGTTGAATCTGAACCTTGGTGAACCTCTTTCCTGGTTGAAGTAGATGTCCTACTTGTACGTTTATTGTGGAAGGGTGTCATGAACCTATTGGAGGTGTTGGATCCGTTCAATAGATCTGGGTGCATTATATACATTGGTATGAGTGTGGAAGGACTTCGTCAGTGAATATGCAACAAGAAGAGCTATATCAATGGGGGATGCTAGTTGGAACCCCAAGAACACCTGAAAAGGGTCATGGTCAAGAGAGTTATGTTGAACATATGGAAGACTCTCATTCTCTTCTTTCTCCTCTACAATCTCATCAACTTGCTTTTTTTGGATAGAAATTTCTTGGGCCAAGGTTGTAGTGATCATAGTGACCTCCTATTCACCATTGGACTAGATCTTGAAAAGGAAAAACCTTGTGGTAGTAGTTAATGGAGTGGTAGTATTCAGAGTTACCTTTGATATCCTGTAGAGATGACCCCCCAGAGTAAAAATGCCACTACAGGGTCGAGACTCATAAACAACATGATGCTTCCACATATACGGATTGCCTAACAGAACATCATAGACTTCCAGTGGTGAAACATCACACAATACCTCATCCTTGAAGAGCTTTATGGCATAGGACATGCGATACTATTGGCTGACATGAAGATCTCAACTATGGTGAAGCCACCCGATGTTGTATGGTTGTGGATGTGGTGTTGTCGGAATATTCAACTGCTTGAAGACATCTGCTGAGATTAGGTTCTTCTTGTTTTTGCTGTCAACAATGAAATGCAGTGGGGTCCCCTTTACCCATATATGTGAGTGGAAGAGGAATTCCCCCTCCTCAAGATCCTTTGGTTCTTCTAGTTGTATTGTTGTGGATGCGATGGTAGAATTGGGGCCTGCGTCGATGATCTATTTCCCTTTATTATTATTTGAATCAGATTCCAAGTTAGGTTTCGATTCTTTTTCTTTGAGCTCAACCACCAATGACTTTTACAATCAACATTCATTGGTGTTGTGCCAAGGGTTGTTGTGGAACTCACACCACTTTTTGGTGTCTTTCTTAGACTTCCTATTAACCTTATTTTCCTGCATCTTGGACTAGATCTCTTTAGTTTTTCCTTCCTTGCTTTGTACTTCATTTTATGAGTTAGGGTTTCCTTTGCCATGATTGTTTTGTGGCGTATTTTCAAACCTGAACTCCCGCTTACTCTGTTGCTTGAATTTCTGCTCRATTTTGACTGCATATCGATAAACAKCTCCCGGTGAGGAGATGTCTAAGAAATCCATMTATGTTTGTATGTACATGTGTAGAGCACTRTGATACTTCAAAAATAGGTGCCTCTCAGATTATTTGACACCTAKCTTTCAGCACAAGGTATGAAATATGTTAGTGTACTCYGACACCATCTGATCTCTTTTCTGATGCAGATTCATCCATCACATGTACTGGTCATCATAGTTTCCGAAAGGGTAGAACTCCTCCTTTAGGGAATCTACAAAGGCTTCCCAAGTGGATTCTCTCCTGAATGGTGTAGATTCATCCATGGTGTACCTCTCCCAGTGACCTTCCCACCAAGCTCTGACATGGGGAAGGGATTTAAGGAGTGTGAAGGTTATGTTTTCRCTGTCAGAAAATTTTTGGATGGAGTAATAACCTTCTAGAAAATTCAACCATTTTTCTAGAGCATTTGCATCTATCTAGCCTTCAAATAAGAGGATATCAAAATTTACTTGTACCTTGAAGGGTGTCGCACCTYTGAAATGGTTTCTTTTTTAAGATACCTCGACCGCCTCCATCGATATTCTTTGAAGAATATAAACAAAGTTTTACAAGATCTTGTTCCTCTGTCACATGAGGGCTTCCTCGAGCAACGTCTTGAAAGGATCTCATGCTCTATCATATCTCTTTTCTTCTTCCATGGGAGGTCGCTTGGGCTGGTGAGAGAGGTTTCCCTCAAGAGAAACTAACTTGATACCCAAATATCTATGCCCTAACCTCATCAAGGACCTGCTCTAAGAAATGACAAGGACCAGATTGCTCTGATACCACTAATCCGAATTATTTTGAGAATGACATGAAGATGGAAATATAACAAAGATATAACAATGAAATACACAAAAATAAATATAGTGAAATCAACCTTTTATTATTGAATAAGAGAGAAAAACATTGTAGAACACAAACCAGCAGAATGGGGTAGCTTATCTCGGAAAAGAAAGAGATGTTGGCTACTCTTTGTCCACAACAATATTTACATCACACTCCATTGCATGCTTAAAGGGTTGAGGGAAGAACAATTCCCATGATGCATTTGGGATAAATCAATCTAAGTTTATAAAATTCCATAGGCATGTAAAACACTAGGACTTCCCGAGTGGTCACCCATCCCTACACTACTCTAGCACAAGTGCACTTAACTGTGGAGTTCTAATGGGATATTGTGCATTAACACTATGTTGTAGGCATGTACATAAGACCACTAGGAAATAATTACATGATGTCTGTAATTAAAAAATGAAGATGGTATTTCATTTCATTCCCCTTCAAAAGGGTGAATATCATGGTTTATCAAAAACATAGGCTTGAAATGTCGATTCAGTGAAAAAGGTGGATGGCCACTGAGATCCGCCTGGATCAAGTGGACTATTAACAAATTGAATCAGAAAATAATGTAATTAAATTGTTAAGGTATTTCTATTATCAATTAATGTAACTACTAGTTATTTAGGATAAGGACTTACCTAGTCTTGATGCTGAGTTGGAGAAAAATATTTTGAGTTGACCTTGCACCACTTGTCCTCACTCTTATCCTTTCTTTCAAACTTGGAAAAAATGAAACAAGTACCTTTCTCAAACTAATTGGAAGAAACAAAAGATAAGCTTGAAATAACTACCTTAACTATCATGCAAGTTAGAGCCTTAACCAAACATTGAAAAAGATCAATCATTGAACATTAACACATAGTTTGAGGGATGGAAAGAAGATACATATCCATTTTAATTAGAATGAAACAATAGTACACAAATTTATACTTGAACTACTACTGACACCTTCTGTAACCGTCGTCTGGATTCCTCCATCCCCGGACCACTCAAGACTACTTCGGGACTATATTTTCCATGTAAGAATGAGGAAAACTAGAAGGCCTTAGGTATCCAAGTAGGAAAGGGAGAAAATACTCAAGGAATAGGGGCTCCTTACATGATGAAGGACATAACCACAAGGAGACAACAACCCCCAATTGTTCCTGCAAGAGGATAACTCTGTTACTATATCAATGCTCTTAGCCATTCCTTCTAGTGGGCCTCATTTTTTGATTGAGATTCTTTGGGATGGGTTTTAGGGAGTTAAAGAAGTAGTTTTACTATAACCCCACTCATGAACGTGTAATTTTCATGAATTATATATATTTTATTCACTTTTGAGGCATATGCATCTTTTGTGAGCAATAAGTGCAAGTGTATGCTCCTTTTATGAGCAGTAACATTGTATATATTTTCAAGGAGGATTTTTAAGAAATGTTCAGAGTAGGCCAAGCTATAAGAGGGGTATATGAAGGGTATATGGTGTCCAAATCAAGGCATCCAAGACATGGAGGTGTCAAAATATGATATAACAATAAGGCATGCAATGCACCACAAAAGTTTGGGTATGTAGTTCTTCAAAAGTATCAGTATATGGTGGCTAAAGAGTTCTCTTATACATCCTCTATGCCCAATTCCTCTAACCCTATGCGCATGTCTCTAGAGGCACAAACTCTTTTGTATCAGTGGGTTACAACTTGTAGATTCCATAGTATATTTTAGTTTCTTTTGTAACCACTCTAGTCACCTATATCTATGAGACCTATTATGTATTTAAGAAGAGTTGTTAGCAGTTGGTATTTGTTGAAGGATTGTACTATGTCATGATTTATACACATGAAAGATGTCCTATTGATTATTTTGTTAATATAAGTTTTACCTATGTGTCTTTATTCATGATGTACATTCATGATTTATATGTTGTTATAATTGATGTACATGTTGTTAATTTGATTAGCTTAAGTGAGTGTAATTAAAGGATAATCCAAGTAATGCACACCCTCACTAAATATTTAATACTTAATCATATGGAAACTAGTGCCTCAAGTGAGACCTCCTTCATTTTACAAGGTTGAATATGTCTATGCACTAGACTAAATTGGGCCTATGTTGGACACCTTCCATGATCCCTGAGTCTATGATAGAGTCAACACAATTCTTTCAATCCATAAGAAAATATTAGTCTTCAAAGGTGGGAACAAGATTTTTTATGTTGATCAAAACACAATGGAAATGATATTTCTAAAAAATCTACACATCTACATGTAAATTGTGTTAAGAGTGAAAAATGTCTTGAACAATGCCCACAAAGTCCTCTCAACACCTCAACTTCTATAAATGTTCCTACCCATGATACAAGAATTTGGCCCAAATCACTTACACCTATAATCAAACTCCCTCCAAATGGAACATTTTCCTACCTTAGGTAAGCATATCTAAGTTGCGCATCAATCCATTTAAAACACAATTTCCCAAAAATGATATCTTATTAATTAGGATGTACTTGATCAATCTCAAACGCTCCTAAAATTCAAGAAAGGTCTATTTCAAATACGCCTTTTCATTGGAGGTGTGTTTAATAAGAGTAATGAAAATAGTGGAACTAGAGATGCTAAACATGATCAACCCATTAAAGAAAGGATGAGTATGTATTTACAGTGGGCATGCTCACTACTTGGGGTGCTTTACACATTGATGATGCATAATTCTAGAGAA
>ML811570.1:42040-63076 GCA_009831015.1 Picea engelmannii | reverse complement strand
TATCCATCTAGGATATTTTCTCTAACAAATTCACTTTCCTTCATCTCATTATTCCATAATTAAGCATGGGTTCTCTTACTCCACAAAGCGTCTTCCCGTGAGGGCTTTCACCATAAGGGGACCACTTTGGAGTTCATCCATATATACTTCTTATAAACCATGAAAAAACAATAATGAGTCATATTTACATCAAACATTATTGGGTCCATTACCCAAACCTTTGTGCTACAAGTCTTTCTTCAAGGGTTGACATCAATGACAACCAACCTTAATCAACAATTATTTTCATTAATGACTACACAAATACATTTGTTTTCCATTCGATGCAATTTTTTGGCTCCTTTTCCCATAATTTTTTGCACACCCTTTCATGAAAGGAATTATTAGATAAATCCAAATCTCATGTGAATAACTTTCTTTGTTAGTAGAATAGAACGAATATTGTATAATTCCACTATATGATAATTATAGAATTAAATAAATAACAATTAGAAGGAAGTGTTGAACATGATGAGGCGATATTGTAACACCCCATTTTTAACCCCTTGAATTAATTATAATTAATTATGATCAGTAATGGTTATCTCATCATGAAGATAAAATTGCCATTCTATGACGTGTAAACGAAGTAAATGTGTTATTGTATAATGAAGAAGCCAAACAATTGACTGAAGGGTGAAGTCTTAAAGTATTGTCCATGATACCACTAGAGGTAAGAGAGAGAGGTTCATTGTGTCAAGAGACCCCAAGCCACCTTGGAGAATTAATTTTGAGCACAACCTAATATTTTTTCCCATTCTTCCAAAACCCAAGGAGCCAGTTATTAAATGGTCTGAAGTTGGGTAGCTGGAATAATATCTCCCATGTAAATGAATAGGAGTAATGGACTGGTATGTCCATAGAAAATTGTGGACCATCGAATTGCATGGGAGAGAGACTCGAGAAACTTTGAGAAGGGAAATGAGGGGTGAAAGAGGGGTTGCACAGAGAAGAGAATACATGCATGGGTTTGTGCATAGAAGGGAGTTATGATTGGGGGAATGCATTAGAAGATGTTATTCAATGATAGAGAACCCACATGTGTGTGGGAATACATACAAGAGTTTCTAGAGCAAAGAAAAATGTGGGACTCTGAGGGATTCCCTGGTGGTATCATGGCTTGGCATGGGGGTGGCCATAGTGCAAAGTTTGAGTGCATCTGAGCCTACAGTTGGGTGGAAAATAGTTCACCCATAGTCAATTGGCTAGTTAAATTCATCATTCAACATATAAGTGTTCTTTGCATGTCCATTGAATGTACAACAGTGGTCGTAATATGACTTTTATTCCCAATTATAATTTGTATGAGATAAATGTATGTCATTATGAGTTGAAAGGAATGATTCAATTTCCTTAATTGGTAAATGAAATTCATTGTAATGGTTGTACAAGTTCTAGAGATGTGTGGTCTATGAGTAAATTTGAGACAGAAAAAATGGGTATAATGTTTCTCTCTACATGTTTTATTCCTTACTAGTTATTGTCCCCTGTGATGATAAATACATGAAGAGATCTATTTGAATATGTAACTCATAGTTATTTTTTTGTACCTTAATTTTCTAGGGTATTTAACCTATGAAGATAGGCATTAAAATAAATATGAATAGAGATCGTTGAACTCAGAAAAAATAAGTAAGGAGCGCATGGAAGTATGTTCCCTATAAGTCTTAAATCACCCTTACGGTTTCTTGTCTTCGAGAAACCTTATTTCATTGAGATCCCCATTGAAAACGTGAGGAGAAATAATATTTGTCGGATAAGAGGGGAGGATAACCCCCAACCATATGATCATCACCTAAGATTTAGGAACCGGAAGTGAAGCCCCGATTAACAAGGTTATCGGATACCCGGAGCACCGGAAGGTCTACGTTGAAGGCCTTAGTTATATCTATGTCCCAGGCCTATGGGGAAGAGTTTCAACCACGGTTCCATCCCTTTTATGATAAAATGAAGGAGAATTAAATTGGCATCATGGTGACGTTTCATGCCAGGGTGGCATCCAGAATGCCACGAGGGATGACAAGTTTCAATATTATGTTGGTGTGAGGTAAGTGTGGGGCCCTGAGTCCTGTGTAGACTTTGGATTCATGCCTTTAAACCTTGACCATAAAATCTACATGCTGAAAGATCTCATTCGTCAATCCCTTAGATAATATTAGGAGGGATTTTGATGCCCTGGGGTACCGGACCCCCAAATTTTTCTAGGGCCTTCTCCTTCCCTCTTTTCTTTCTCAATGTTTGGGTGCCCTGTTGGACAAGGTTCTGAGGTAGGGTTTAGATCAAGGCATATCTAGTGACATTAGGGTGATGAAACATGCCAGCATGCCAAGAGGATCGTACATGTCGGCATCTAGTTTTTTAGTGGGTTGAGTGTGGGACCTATCAAGCTTAAACCTTTGCTCAACACTTTTGAATGTCAATAGTCATATATATGGGCCAATTGATCTCATTCGTAGATCCTCCGTGTTAAGATCAGGATATATTTTAACACCTTGGGGTACTATACCCATAAAATATTTTATTTCCAAGTCTAATTTCACTCATGGCCCAGTGCATTGGCGGGGCATAGTTCTAGGAGAAGGTTCTACCATTACCTTGGACCCCCAAATTTTTTCCCAAGCCTGTTTCCTTCATGAAGTCCCGGTATCCTTGTGCCTAGTGGGGCATGGTTTCAGGCGGGGTTTTGACCTTGTTCCCTTTGTTAGTTTGTGAGCGGAGGAAAGAATGTACCAATGATTTAATCAAACAAATGGGCAATGGACATGTTTCAATGCCTCAATGGAGGAATCCTTATGCCTGGTGATGAAATGTCATGCGGTGATTAGCCTATGTGTCTAAGAGATTTGGTGTCCAACGCAGAGTTCAGTATCGAGTCATGTGTGCCACACATCACCTCGGTGGTAGGTTGTGACAAGGCCACATGTACGAGGTGCCAGTTAGACCTCCAGATTGAGCACTTGGGGCTTACAAAGTGTAATTTTACTCAAGGAATCGATACCCCAGTGGGTCGGTGCCCCAGAATATCAAATATCGAAATGTATAGAAGTGTCGAAGGCTCGGTGATCCGAGAGTCTTGGTGGTTCGATGGTCGATTCCATGTCATCATCCACGTCTGTGTTAGCTATTTCCACATGGAATTTTATAAGTGACGAATGTCCACATGGGTTCCACATGGTCGTGTGATGGTTTTGGTTAAAGGAAGCCCAAAAAATTTAGGAGGCCATAAATTTTTATTCCAAGCTCAGTTTTGAGCATGGTTATAGTCATTGGAAATCTCTCGATGAGTACTTTTCATCCATGATATTTATTTAGAAAACATAATCGAAGTGAAGAAGAGGAAATTTTGACACCCCACCAGCCTAAGCAAGGGTTAGGGGGTCTGATGTGTTACAAAATTGTGTTAAAGTAGAGCTAAACATTGGGCCTGGATGGGCTAGAGAACAATCATAGGATTGGTATACCAAGGCTAAGATGACCCTATTGGAAAGTTTTTTTCTGCATTAAAATTTAAATATTAACTGCAAAAGATTCTTGAAAGGAAAGACTGTAGATACATTTTAGAATTTGTACAATAGAAAATTAATCATGTTGATTTGCAATAGAAGAGTTATATTTCTACTTTGTTAGAAATGATAAATACTTCTGCAAGAACTTGAATATACTGACATGCAGTAGTAACTAAATCTCAGTGTAAATGGTAGGAGAAGTAGAATCATGTTATAGGGTTAAATGAGTCCAGAGAATGGATAAGCCTTATTGTTTTAATAAGTAGTAATGTTTCCTATAAGTATGGGTTGATGGAGCCCTTGGAAATTATAATTGTTTCTTAGATGGAAAAATAATAATCCATGTATGTATAACTCCTCATGTTTAGAGGACTGAAGGAAATTTGTAAGGTTAGTTTACTTGACCTATAATGAATGAAACTTGTTGATGGGATATACATTTAGCAAAGTAAAAAGGAATCCCTTGGATAGTTTCTAGTATTCATAAAAGGGGTCAAGAACTCTTAGCTAGATTAAGGAAATGTATATTCCTATTAAACTAAAGGCATGACTATTCATGTGAGTGCAAGTGACAGATAGTTGGAATGCATATGCACTGTAGGAATGGGTAAAATGCTTGGTGCACAAGGATATGCTTCCAATGCATATGTAAATGATTGAGCATGTGTATAGTGTGCATATAGACTTATAATAACCTATGGTTGGTTGTAAAGTACAGAGTGTTGATGGGACATTTTGGTTGATGATGACCTACTATCAGTTGGAAAGTTAGAAACATGAATAAAATGTTGATGATGTTATCACATATAACCTTATGAATATAAGGAAAAGGATCAATACGGTGTTGATCCAGAGTATGGGAATGGGAGTGCTTGGGAAGTCCCCATAGTACCAATGGCTCAAATAGCATCCAGATAGGGATGATAGCCATATAGTATGGCTTAGTATTCTCAAGTAGAAGTAAGAGGGAATTTAAGGGAAGAATTCCCTTGGTAAAGGTCTGTTGACCTTGAGTGACTTGAGGTATGAAGAAAGATAGGAATTGGTTATCTTGTTGTCCTAGGTAATGATGTAATTAATTTTTTGTATTTTCTGAATTGTGGAATGCTTCTAAAGCATATGGGCGAGAGTGACCTCTTGCTAAGTGTTGTCAAATAGGACAACATAATTATGAATATTCATGTGAGACTTGTCATAGGAATGACTGTAAGATCTCATCATAAAAGGATGGTATTAATTAAAAGTTTAATATGTATGGGAAGCGTTCAAGTGGTGTACCTTCTCACCGACATTTGTGTGGGTTTTTATGCTTAAAGGCATGGTATGACTTCCTCAATAAGTGATTTGTGAGGCAATAATTGTACTTTCTGAGATTGGGTAATGCTATGGACACATAGTTGGCTCTATTTTGAAGAGCCTATTTGATTTGTTTGAATATTATATGAGGGGGAATGTACACCAATCCTCTGAAAGAGACAGTGTAAAATAATGAAAGAACAAATGAGCCAGAATGCTTTGTTGTATGAAAGAAAGCAAGCTGATTGTGATTATGCCTTTGGAAATTGCATGTAAATGATTGAGAAAAAACATAAGATAAAATGATTCCAATAGGTGTGCAGGTATAAGTTTTTAAAGTGTGACAACTATATGCACTATGCCGAGGCATATGGTTGAGTGCATAAAATCACACTGTAAATTCAAATTGATAGAAAAAATGTACATATTTGAGTGTATAATCTGAATGCATAATAACAATGCCTACCTATATTCCTTATGGAATATTGGGTAAACAAATGAAATTTTAAAGTTGATTCTAACTCACAGGATGAGATCATTTCAGGCGATGATGGATATGAAACAAGGGAGTTGCATGTTGAAGAAGTTCCATGTGGAGGAACTGTGTAAAGACTCTGTCAAGAGAGTAGAGCCATAACATCTATGACTGCTATAAAATCGGGTTGTGGGTTGTAGAAGCCAAATTTTATAAGAATCTTGGATTACATTTAAATATAATGCATGTGGGGAAGACATGCAAATGTTAAAATATTCATAATTTTGATTTCATTTGGTTAATGTGCAGAATGCACCTTGTTTTGATTAAAATTCATAAGCTAATCTTAATGGTGTAGTATGTTGCTACATACAGGGAAAATGAATTCTCTAAGTGAGAACATGTCAAGTTAAACTTGAATAGGATTTCTCAAGGAAAGAGAGAAGCCGGGCCTAGGAAAGAGGAAGAATACATAAATAATGTAGAAAAGGGGGGATAACCTTCTCATTCTAAACTATGATTTGTTGAGCATATTTGTATGTTTTAAGGAAAACAAGAACACCTTGTGAAAGCTAATGAATTGATGTAGAAGATTGAATGGTAATGATGGTTAATGCCCTAATTTCCCATGGTAGATAGGTCATGGTCGATACGGATCAACTATGCTGAGAATTCCAAATTGTACAAAGGATCTAAAAGGCGAGAATCCCTTGAATATTTTCTTGTTGTTTATTTCATTTCTCTAGAATGAGAAAATGGATGGTTTGCTATGTGTAAATATATCGGGATTAAAATTGTTGATTGTTGTATAACCACTAAACAACTGAAACATTATTATGTTTACACTCATGAAAAACTTTAGGGAAATGTGATAGAGTGCATATAAATATACTAGGACATATCTGATAAATGTTTCTTGATGTAAAATGCTACGGTACATACCTTCTGATTTGGGATGATAACTGACATAATTATGAATGTGATGGTTTTTGTTGTGTGTATGAAAAATATTGGAGTTGTTTGGGAAGACAACTGCCAATGTTGGAAAACCTCAGGAAGAGAAAAAATAAAGAAGGTTGCTATTGAAATATTTATGAAGGGACCTTAGGAGTTCCCATGAAGCACCACTGATGAGATAACATCAAAAGGATTGTTAGTAGCTAAGACATGTATAAATTTTTCATGCCTATGTGGCATGAGATTTGAAATGGATTGGGTAAGAATCTCTTTTGAACTATTTTATATCTTGATGATATACTTATGATTTTGATTGACTATATACATGTCATTGACACTCAAGAAGGGTGTGATTCATGAAAATAGAACCTGAATGATAGAGGGAGGAACCTTTGGCAGTCAAGGATAATTAAAATCCTTGAATGAAAACTCATGCACAAATATGTCATGAATGCATTAATCAATCGTGAATGATTGTGAATATAAGTGCTCATGAGAAACACATTGGTTGAATTCATTGAGGAGACACATGTTGTATGGAAAAGGGTAGGTATTAGACTACCCATTATGGAAGGGGGACCTTCCAGTATCCCAAGATAATTGTGGAAATGATAAAAAAATAAATCGGGTGGTCATGAATAATTGGCACTTCGGTTATGGGTAAAGAAAGAATGCTTGAATGCATTCATGTGAAATTTTTATAATTTCATGTTATATTATGATGAATTGAGGTCATGTTCAGTTCAAAGTAGGAAACACATTCCTGCTGTAACAATGAATGTGAATGAAGAATCCAAGTGGTGAGAGGTTGGATGAGTTCAAAATCGCCATGGAAAAGTGCCTAACATAAAATGTGGTAATCTAAAATCAGCGCAAGGATGCATTGTGTGAACTTTGGCCATGAGTATTGGCCCAATAGTAAAATGCATGATATGTTTGATTGCATTTTGAAAATATTAGTATGTTAAATGATGCCTAAGTAAGTAATGATAATTCATTCTATTTTATATCATTAGTGAATAGAAGTAATGAAATTGTTAGTATTCACAATTTAAGAATTATTTGTGAGCCACTGTAAATGTGTAATAAATGTATAATGTGCATGGAATACTAAAAATCTATTTTCTTGCATATAGGTTGGTAAATTGCAAGAAATATGGTCTTGGATATGGAAAAAATATAAGTCCATAAGGAAGGTTGATGCCTGCAGTTGTAAAGAGCTAAATTGTTATGAGAAATAAGTCTCATACTTGTGGAATTTGATTCATATATAGAACATGTTTGAAAACTGATAAGTGGAAATTTGAAATCTTTGGGGAGCAAATTTTAAAGAATTTTGATTGGAATTATTATGAAAATATCTCATGAATTTTTGTATACATGATACAGGTGAGATGACAGATTTTTTCTTGAAGGGACAGATGAAGGTTGTCGAGCTGGAAAAGCATGGAAAAAGGATGTTGATGTGATATGAAGACCGTGTATTCCATAATCACCTTGATATGTTTTTTTTGTGTTACAGTGGGCCTGAAGGATGTCTCGACAGAGAGAGCCTGAGGGAGACCTCAAATCTAAGACTCGATGAAGTTTATGAAAGTCATCCTATGCGAGAAACCCTTGGCAGGGAAGATGGATTGCTCGAGGGAACATGTAGCAAAGAAGGGGATGACTGAGCATGGAAGGTGAGTGACTGCAAGGAATAGAGGACTTTGATAAATTTTGTTATGTGTTTATTACGGTCATGATCACAGTGAATATGTGTTATAACCCTAAATTGCACCAGACATACTTACCTGGCATCAGGCCATCTCAGACTCCTTCTTTGACCAAACACTATTGAACAACTCTTCTTAAACACCCTATTTATAAAGTCCCACACACCCTGCTCCATTACTGCATGCGTGTACATACTAGCTTCTCCAATACATCCTGCGTGTACCTACAAAAGCACGGAAAAAGGAAAGTTGTTGACGGAACACATAGCTTTCGGCAAGTTAACTAAACCTTTCGGCCATGCATGGCCGGTCATTTGACCAAATACCTAGCTCCTTATAGCCTATAAAAGAAGGGGTAAGGGTCCCATTTGAAAGAAGTAAAATCATAGTAAAGAGAATATACCCAATTGAGCATTCCCCTTGTCCCAACCTTTAGCCATCCTTGTGCAAAGAGAAGTATAGAACAAAGCAATTGGAGGACAGTTGAAGAGGAGCCCAGGACCAGGTTCGTGGAGCAGTGGTCGGATTCATCATTGTAAGTTGATTTAGTGAAGTTAATAATAAAGAAGTACTTTTCTCGTCCCACCATATGAGGCTTTCATTGTTTATTGCGTACGTGTTGATTAAATATCTAACCCATTAACCTGTAGATCAAATGCATGTGGAGTTCTTTGTTTGTCTTTTGTGAATGCAGGTCAGCCTTGGGAGGAGAGTTGCAGTCAAAGAACGACCAAGCATGAAGAGGGATTGATATCAAATGCCGGAAATAAGGTATGTTCACTTGATCTTCTTAACTATGTATTTGCTTAAGAATAATGGGGATTAGGTCCGAGATGACGGTAAAAAGTAGGAATCTTTAGGTCTTTTCTGCATGCATGATAAAACCCTAAGTGCTAGTCCGTAGAGGGATTTCCCACTCACAACAGCATTGGCGACCATACTGGGAATCTCTAAGGTTTCTGGGAATATTTTTTCTTGGGTATTTTTAAAAATTGGTTTCATTCCTTGTTTTTGAAGTTTCTGCAAAAGTCTGAGCTAACAGAGATTATGGTCTTCCATACTAGTTATCTTTGTTTCTTTGCTTGACTGGATTTTTTTTTTACGGGACCCACAAAGGTACACGTGGCCTGTATAAGGTTTGCACGCATGTACCCGTGCCATACCTTCACATAGCCCGTGTGTACACACTAGCTAAGGAAGTGTCAGTCGCATGTATGATTTCAGAAAATTTCTTTTAGGGAGGCAGTCATCCTCTCCCCTGTCATAAGTAATCCTTCTCAGGGGTTTTCTGGAACTCATTCTAGTCTTTTTTGTTTTCATTTTATATCTTAGGTTCCACCTCAGATTGGTTTTTTCTATGAAATTTTCTTTGAATTGTTTTCTTTTTTCTGTCAAAGTGAGTTTTTGAGTCTTCAAGAAATTCTGGTCCTCAATACTAGTAGTCTCTACCAGTGCCTGATTGTTTGTATTTTCATTTTTGAGAGTTTCAGAAGTACACACGGCCTGCATAAGGTATGCACATGTGTACACACACCCTGACTTTACACATCTTGCGTGCACACGTTGGCTGTTGAACTGTCAGTAGCGTGCCTGTTGAGAAAATTTTTGTTTAAGGAGAGGCAGTCATCCTTTTCTTTATCAACAGTTTATCCCTCTCATGTTTTTTGGTCTCTGTCATAGCAGTCAGTAGCTTAGGTTTGATCACATCAATAGCTTCCTTTTTCATTCAGAAGTTTCCTCAAATGTTTCCTTTCATAGGGTTTTTAGACAAGTGTGAGAATCTTTTTCAATCTGCTTGTGTGTTATTTTTAGAGTGATTCTTTGCAAGCTATGCTTAGGCCAGAAGTTTTTGTGGTCTTTACTTGTTGATATTTTTCCTTTTGCTTTGTGAGAATTCAAATTAAAAAAATAAAAAAATTATTTCTTTGTTTGGTTAAATAGTTGTTGGTTTTCATTAGTAACCAGGAAAAGTCTTTTCTTTCATAAGTTCTTGACGGTTTACTTAGACGATAAGTAGCTCGTAGTAGAGTGAAATCCTTTTTTGAGTTTGTTGTTCAAAGATCTTAGAAAATTTTATTTTGAAAAGTTGGTTAAAGAATTTAAAAGAGCAAATCTGAAGTTGTCAAGAAGTGTTTTGTTTCCATCTTTCTGTTTATATTTCTTTTCATCTCTCAAAACATCACTAGTTTCACTATCATAACCTTTGACTTAAGACAAGCCATAAAAATAAACGCTAAATCTAAAATCAATTAGACATTTTATGCTTGTAGGGTCAACCAACTAGTTTAGGGTTAGGGCCTTGAATTAGGTTGGACGGGAAACTCTTCGAGGCCATTAAATAAAACATTGGAGTCTGAGCTAGGGAGTGTTAAAAGTCCAGTATCGTGAAAGTTATCTGAGACCCCCCTCTAACACAGGGGATAAACACGAGGTCGTGTGCGGAAAGGTAGTGGAGATAACCCCTCCAAAGATGGACCAATCGTAGTGGAGAACACATATAGAGGGCGTGTCTTGGGATTCTGTCGATTGCATTTTCCACGGAGCTTCATGGGTCTCGAATCTGTTCAAGGTCCTCAGTTTTATTCCGGACCACTTGCTTTAGACACCCTTGACAGGTTTCGGTCTCGATACCCTGCTCATCATGGTCTACCCGACTATTGATTGTACCCGCCTAGTGATTGCTCGCGCACTGGAAACTTAGTTGCCTATCTTCTTTAGAGACATACACAGGTGACTGCGGGGGTATACCGCGGTACCTAGGATAGACATCAGGCCACACTTTTCAAAGTATACCCGGAGTGTGCTTCCATGTTCGAGTTGCATTGGCACCAGTAAGTTGCTCTAGTGTTGGTTTTTGTAACTGTTCTTCCAAGTAGTTTAGTGTTTGCTTGTTTTATCTTGTAGGGACATTTTTTCTAGCGTGTGTTGTTTTTGAAAGAATAGAACACCCTAGTGTGTCTTTGATCTTCTCACACAGTGGAGGATCATGATCTCCGCTGGTCAGGAAGGCTTCTTGGCCTGCCACCGGTTACACTGGAGCCACCCCCGCCACTGCTAAGGCGAAAGCTATACCAACAAGGGTCTTTTGAAGCGACTGGGTCACAGGAAACCACTACTGACCAACATTTGTTAAAGGACCTTTTGACACCTTTAAAGTGGGCATTAATGGAAGCAAATGCTGCCACTTCTTCTGGGAATTCCTTTATTCCCACTACGGCTATCACTACAGGGGGTGTTCCACCTCCTAACCCACCGTCTCCAGTTCGAGTCACCATGGTATCGACTGCCTCTACCTCGAGCAGTGGTCTGATCTCGTCTTTGGCGACAACCACTGCTCCTTTCACACAGAGTGCGACAGGCCCTTCGTTCTCATATGGGATGCCTAGCTCAGGTAAAATCCATGTACTATCCTACTCCACTTTGCATACTTTAGGTCTCGGGGCAGGGAGCTCTAACGCTCCTCTGCAAGGACCCATGGGGGGCACTTCAACTCCCTTTAATTCTTTCCCTTAAGGGGGAGGTCATATACCTCCTTCATCCCCTTCACTTAGAGGTACCCACCAGCAATCCACCAGGCCAAACACACACTATAGTTCACTTGGAGTAGGGAGTCAAGGACCAGCTTCTCATAATATGTCGGTAGGGTCAACACCATTTTCTTTGTTCGATGCATTTGGTAACAACGCTTTCTCATCAGTCTCTTTCCCGACCGGGGGCAACCCCGATTATGGCCAACCTAATCCTATGCAGGGTACTATTCCTGCACAGGGGGCAAACCCAGGAACTTCTTCTGCATCGGGACCTTGGAATTCTTGGCAAGGATCAGTTCCCTCAATAGGAATGTCGATCTGGGGAAATTATTTTCACAACTAATGGAACCCCGTGCAAGGTGCAATACCTATGCCCATGGGATCGGCATGGGGCAACCCTTCCCAAATTCCTTCGAATGTAATGCATGCCCAACCATCTACGTCCTATTTTGGGAATCCGCCGATGATGTCTCCTCAAACACAAAATTCGTACGCTGGTCATGGCCATGGTTTTTACCAGAACCCCGGCCAGCAACCCAACTTTTCCTGGAAACCTGGTTCCAGTCAAACTCCAGGCCCTTTTTTCCGTGGTTATCATCAACAACAACCAAAACTACCTTTCTTGGCAACCTTACATTTTCCATATTTGACAAGGTTGTTGAATGAGCCCATCTGTCACGATCCACGTTGGCCCTCTATGCCGACGAAATTTCCTTCGGACATACCAAAGTTCGAAGCCAAGCCTAACGAAGATCCAGGGGATCATGTGACCACCTTCCATCTTTGGTGCTTGTCTAATTTGTTGAAAGATGACTCTATACAATTGTGATTGTTTCAACGCATTCTCATTGTGAGTGTTGCGAAATGGTACATCAAGCTCAACCGCTCAATATATTCTTCCTTCAGTGAATTGGCAATGGCATTCCTAAACCATTTCCAATTACCTGTGAGATACGATGTCGACACAGAATTGTTGGCCAATTTTGAACAAACTAAAGTGGACCATATCTCTGATCACATCTGAGAATGGAGATGCCGGAAGAGTTTGATTAAGGTACCAGTCCCATTGGCATTCCTTCTTGAGTGTTTCCTTAAGTCTTTGGTCCCCCGTCTATCCAAAGACATCACAACGTTGGGAGTGTTTTCTGAAGAAGATGCCATCATGAGAGCTCAACAACGTGAGCTCATTTATTCTCAATCTGGTTTACTGTATGAGATTTTGTTGGATGCACTACGATCCATACTTGATAAGACCAGACAGAGAGTTGGACCACATGCTGATGGTATTGTAGGTTCATCACAAACCAAGCTCATTGAACAACTGACAAAAAAATTGTAGCAATTGTCAATACAACACACAACGACCATCCAAACTACTGTTTCTGTTGCTCCTCCTACCCAAACATCGGATGTACGCAGTGTGAAATCGAAAAATCCGAAGGCCACCCAACAGCCTGATGGAAAGAAGAAACAACATAAGAAGGGTAAGGGGGATAAGAAACCCACTAATAATGTTGGCGGGGGCAACACAGAGAAATGAAAGGTGAAGTGTCTGTGTAACTTGTGCATGGAAGACCGCCCAACCCACCAGTGCCCTCGGCTTGTAGAGGCCCAAATGTTTGTGTCATAGTAGCAACCTGCTGTGTTAACGAATCCATTCCAACATGGGCAAAACCTAACCCAAGCCTCTACAAGCGCAGAAGGGGGCAGTCAAGGACCCTCTCCGTCTTCGAACAATCCTACATCCACAAATGTGTATATGATGAAAGGTGATGCTTTTATATTGACTAGAGCACATGACTACAGTAAGCCAAGCACCTCTGAGAAAGGCAAAGAAGCTAAAATGCCATCTCTTCCTGTCTATATCGAGAAGACTTTGGGTGAAACAATGACATGCATCCAAAAGGTGCATTCAAGAAAGCTTCTCACAACCCAAACGCAAGGGCCGCCCAAAACTATTATGTGGTGGAGGATTTATCTCAAACCCCTTGTGCGATGTCCACTTTAGAGGTCCTCCAAAGCTGCCCGTCCTAGAGAAAAGCTTTGTTAGCCGCTTTAGGATCTTCCAAGACTTGTAATCCGGGTACAATCATGCTGGATACAACCGAATTAAAACCTTGTCTCCCTTACCATGTAGCATTTCAGATAGTAGTGGCTTACCCCACGAAAAATTTTACCCTGAACATTTTCCGCACGGTGGTTGATGAGGGTGCCTCAACATAAGTCATGTCATTGGCATGTTGGAAGGCCATTGGCCAGCCCATTTTGTTTATGTCACCTTCTCTTCTTACCGCTTTCGACGGTCGTTCGTTCTGACCACATGGCATCATCCCCTCTTTACCCATGCAGTTAGGAGGGAAGATTGTGTGCGTCGAGGTAGAAGTAGTCGACGCATCCCTCGACTACAATATCTTGTTAGGTAGGAGTTGGACCTATGCCATGCAAGCAGTGGTTGATATAGTTTTTCAGGTCTTGTTGTTTCCATATGAAGGTCGGATCGTGACCATTGATCAATTGTCCTTCTCCAGACCTGACCCTTCATTGGGGGCATTTGCGGTCCCGAAGATTGGCAATCCCCAACCAGGCGTCGTCAATGTAGGGGTTGGTTTGTGCCCATCTCTGATGGGTACTTTCGATTACCCACCTCCTCAAGGCATGTCAAGTTCGTATCAAACCACCATAAGGTTGATATTTTCCAAGTTTCATCATTTCGCACAACTTACTTCAACAATCTATGGATTCTTCCTTCCCCATCAGCCATGATGGAAGGGACAGGGCACCATGGTATGTCCATGCCCTTGTTTGCGGTAGAAGCAGTGTACTCTTTATTCCAGCAAGCTTCAGCTGACATCGATCTGACTCCGTCACAAGAATTAGATCTGATCCAAGAGCATATTTGGGCTCAAGGTTCCCTCGTTGGTACTGATTCATTAGACTTAGTCTTGCCCTCAGACAAAGCAATCATTGAAGCAATGACTAGTCCGAACAAACCCTGGGATGATCTCCATCACAAATCATACTTCCTCCCAGAGTTAAGCAAAATCGAAGGAGGGGAATTCACCTTGACTATGACTGGAGATAGGTCTTTTCCTATCAATCCCTTGGCTACACATGAGGTTTATGCCGAGGGTAATATGGCAACTATCGTTGAAACTATACCGATTAATATCTCCAGAACCCTTGGCATTGTGGAGAATGTTTTTGTCAAAGATCATTGTTCCCCCAAAGAGATTCAAATCTACACAGACTTGTTTAAAGAATTTCGTGACGTTTTTTCCTGGTCTTACGAGGAAATGCCAGGCATTGATCCAAAAATAGTTGAACATGAAATCACAACTTATTCGGATGCCAAGCCAGTTTGGTAGAATATTCATCCAGTTAATCCCAGGAAAGCAGCAGCTATTAAGGTTGAAGTAGAGAAACTGCTCAAAGCCGGTTTTATCTATCCCATCCATTTGACCCAATGGGTGTCAAATCTTGTGTCAGTCAACAAGAAATAGGGAACTATTCACATATGTATGGACTTTTGTGATTTGAACAAAGCCTGTCCAAAAGATAATTTTCCCACACCATTCATTGACCAGATAGTTGATGAATGTGTCAGTTGCAAGGCTTTTTCTTTCATGGATGGTTTTTGGGGATATAATAAGATACAGATCAAACCCGAGGACCAGCACCAAAAAAAATTCATCTATCCATGGGGTACATTTGCCTATCGTAAGATGTCTTTTGGTCTCAAAAATACTGGAGCTAGCTTCCAGTGGGCCATGTCTTTTGCTTTCCATGATCTCAAGCATATAGTCAAAGCCTATTTAGATGATTTAGCATCACGATCTCGCAAGAGAATAGATCATCCCACACACCTCTGACTTATCTTTGAGCGATGTCACTACTTCTGGATTCGCTTGAATCGAAACAAGTGCAAATTTTGCGTAAAATCAGGGCGTTTGTTAGGTTTCATAGTGTCAACAACAGGGATCATGGTCGATCCTCTCAAGGTTGAGGAAATAGTTCAGTTGCCTCCCCCACACACAATCCTTCAACTTCAGAGTCTACAAGGAAAGGCGAACTTTTTGAGGCATTTCATCGCCAACTATGTCAAGATCACAAAGGGATTTATGCTCTTACTAAATAAAAACATTCCTTTTCATTGGGACGATGCCGCTCAACGCTCCTTCGAAGAGTTGAAACATGCCCTCACAACTGCCCCTCTGCTTCGACCACCCAATTATAACAAAGATTTCTTATTATACTTGGTTGTAGCAGAGTCAACCATCGGCATGGTGTTAGTTCAAGAAGATGATTTTCTCTCAGAATATGTGATCTATTACCTGAGTCGAGGCCTTGTCGGACCAAAACTCAATTATTCTCATATCAAAAAACTTGCATTGTCAGCAGTCCATGCTATCCAACGGTTCTATCATTATGTTATGCTTTGCAAGACCACCGTCATTGTCGTTGTGAATCCATTTCAATACGTGTTGACACGATGGGTAATCGACGGAAAGATCAGTAGATGGATAGCAGTCCTCCAGGAATTTGACTTAGATTTCGCTTCAGCAAAATCCAAAAAGCCACTAGTCTTCACAGAACTTATCTCAGAACTTCCAGTCGAGTCAGGTGATGTTATGCCCGAAGAATCGCCCATTCGAGGAGATATGTTCCTGATAGCATCTTCAGACCCATGGTATGGAGATATTCTTGTCTATCTCTATACTTTGAAGTGCCCTACCTCTTCTTCTCGTGATGAACGTCGTCGTATATGTCATTAAGCCAAGAATTATCTCATCCTCGAGGACACTCTCTATCGTCGAGGTGTAGATTGTGTTCTTCGTCGATGCCTCACTCATGAAGAAGTAGAAATTGTACTTAATGATTGCCATACTGGAGCATGTGACGGACATTTGTCTGGGTTGGAAATAGCCCAAAAGATTTTACGGGCCGGTTACTTCTGGCCGACACTAATCAAAGATTGTATCGAACCGGTCAAGAAGTGACACCCGTATCAAATATTCTCTCGGGAGATGAGGGCACATCCCGCTCCCATGTTTCATGTAATCATAGTTTGTCCCTTCACCAAGTGGGGGATTGATTACACTACATGCAACCCTCCTTCCGCAAGGGGGCACCATTATATCATTGTAGCTATAGACTACTTCATGAAGTGGGTCGAAGCTATGCCAACGTTTAAAGACGATGGAGAGACTACAGCTCTCTTTTTGTTCAACCAGATAATCGCAAGGTTCGGCGTCCTGAGAGAGATTGTCACTAACCATGGCAGTGATTTTCAGAACCAAATGATGATCGAATTAACATCAAATCTTGGGTTGCAGAAAGAATATTCATCACCCTACTACCCCTAAGCAAATGGTCAAGTGGAAGTTGTAAATAAATCTATTAAGATCATCCTACAACGAATAATCAATTTGGCCAAGTCAAATTGGCATTTGATGTTATACTCGGTATTATGGGCTTATCGAACGTTTGTTAAGACTGCAACCGGTTTCTCACCTTTTCAACTCATTTACGGGATGGAAGCAGTTTTGCCTATAGAATGTCAGATCCCGTCCCTAGAGTTGGCAGTATAGTTACTGCCAGACACGTCTCCACTTGAATATCGATTATTATACCTTGAGCGGCTCAATGAGCAGCATCGTGATGCGGCCCTAGCCAACAAGGCTCACAAACAAAAATTCAAGTGCCAGTATGATCGGTCCGTTCGTCCTCAGATTTTCTCTGAAGGCGACCTTGTCCTAGTCTATGACCATGATAAGGACTCCCTGAGGGCAGGCAAGTTCAAACCCATGTGGTTCAAACCTTTCATCGTAAAAGAGATTCTAAAAAAGAGCGCTTATCGTCTGGTAGACTTTGAGGGAAATGCTTTGGCGGAGCCTAGAAATGGGCTCTACCTCAAGAAGTATTACTCATAGGTATGTCACCTTGGGTAAATTTTGTAACATATGTATAGTCTTTGTACTATTACTTTCTGGTTTCTTTTGGTTCTATGGACATGTCATTTTTTATGTTATCTTTTTTCACTATGGTAGATGTCAAGTGAATCAGAGGTGTTTGTTGGGTACGCAGACGACGCTATCCAGCACACTTGGAGGCTTGCCTCCACAGCTTGGGTATTTTTTACACCTCAGGGCCAGTTATTATCTTCAGGAGGTATATGTTTAGGTGACACCACAAACAATGTCGTCGAATACAGCGCAGTTATTGAGTTGCTTCGTGATGCCCTGTCATTTGGTATCTCTCATCTCTGGGTTTATTTAGACACTCAGTTGGTTTTGTCTCAGTTAAATAGAGTCTACCGTGTTCATGATCCTACTTTACACCGACGATTACTTAGGGTACGTCTCTTAGAATGAAGCTTTGATTATATTACATATTTTCATGTTCCTAGGAGTTTAAACCAAGTCACATATACTCTAGTTAATCAAATCTTAGAATGGAATCTCACACACATATAAGAAAGACATACACATGCACATGTAAATACATTTTTAAAGGCAAAAATAATCCGTAAGACATAAAAATCCATATATAATATCAACATCATCAGAGTACATAGGTGGGCGCATGTGCTTCAAAAATACGACCAATAACGAGTCATGGGGCTTATGCCCTCAATATATATATACAAGTAGTACCCTCGACACGTGAAAATTCCAGGCTAACTAAGGTCAGGGCGTGTGGGCCCTATTGTAATGATCAACAGTGTTTTCCAAACGCTGAAAAATTTGGACCCACGTCCATGGTACCCCCACTACATGAGGCTCCATAGATCGTGGAAGATCCTCAATCTCTGCCATGGGGACTATGCGAGTGAGCGAGGTAAAATTTCGCTTTACTCGTCTCAGAACCCTCTCAGCCTCACCGGCTGGAAGCTCTCCTGTTATTGTTGGTCCCCCTGCGGCGGCAGGTGCGGCCCCTGGCCGAGGACGTCACTTGTTCCTCGCATAATCCGTTGGTCGCACTAGTCCCACATATGCACATAATCGACACATATCTGTCAAATTCTCTGGTATAAAAAAATGATATATATAAAAAACAACATAAAAATTACATATGGTTAACAAAAAAACAAAAAAAGAAAACGATGCAAACTTACCCATCTCTCCTCACTCCTCGTCGGGAGGTACTGGTATCTCAGGGTCTCTCGAGAAGTCAATCCCAGCATAAGGGTAATCCTCTATGAATGGGATCTTTCACGACAACTGAGAAAAAAAATTGTAATCAAAGGACTCATTGGTCCTTCCTCCCCCCTGTTGTGGCAGCAATACTACCCATATGCATATCATAGGAAGAGAGGCCTGATGCCCCCGTACCACCTCTCGACGGCTGAAACTAGGCACTCTTTCAAAGAAGAAAGAGCAAAGAATGGTCCCAAACCCAAATTTCCTTTGAGTTCGTGACCGACAGTCTTTCACTGTCTCTTCATACAGTCTAATAATGTGGTGCTCCAATCGAAAATCTGTGCATTTAAGCACTGAATAGCACAGCTCATCTGTGCACGGGAAGCCTGATGCAAAGCGGCAGACCCTGTAATCCACCCGATAAGCAACACTATCACCTATTGTGCTAAGTCTGAGATCTTACTTATCGTCACTTGCGAGCTCGTCCTGTCTGTACCCGCCTCACAATAGAGTCCAATCAACTCTGATATGTTGTGAGGCCCCGAGGGAAACGCATGGAAGTTGATTGGTTCCCCTTGCTGAGAGAAGCCAGTCAAAAAGTATATGTCCTCGGTCGTTGGTGTTATCACTGAAATTTCGTCCGCAAATGGTTACAAGAATTCAGCATTGTCAAACATTTATGAGGTTACCCATGGACCCGAATTAACACAAAATCATTCCCAAACGGTCAAAAACTATACAACTAGTGCAAAAATTAAAGGGCACTATGAAGACACGAGGCGTGCGTGCACATGCACAAAACAGGGATGCAGAAATCACGCACATGTGCACGATGCACGACTGTTGTCGCAAAAAGCCGTGCACCTGAGAAATGGTGCATTTATGAGAGTGGTCGGCCTCCCACCCACTTCTGGTTCAGCTTCCAAGTTGATTTGACACTCAAATCTGGACTGAATTCGACTAGGTGGATGGTCAAAGACCTAGAAATGCCTTAATTAGCCTCTTTACACACTACAAACTAGTTGGACAATACCTCAAAGGAATGTCATAAAAAGGCCATGGATACACTTCATTTTTGAAGGAATTCATAGCAAAGTTATGCTGCCATTATTTTCTTGAGGAATCTTTTATCCTTGCCAAGAGTATACTTGCATCATTGCATTGAGCAATCCATCTCACCCCTTGAGTGGATTGGCAAAGAATTCTTTCACCATTTTCATTTTTATTTTCAAAGTTGTAAGAAGAGCTTATTTATGGGGGTCCAAGAGCCCTCCCTTGAAGGAAGAAGGGACTCATAGTCCTCTTGCTTCTTGGTGTTTTCTTTCACTAATATCATCCTTATCATTGGTGACATGGGTCTCATTGTTTCTTTTGTCCTTATGTCCCTATGTTTATCAATTTAGTTGTTGTTTTATTTCTTAGTTTAATTCTTAGTTGTTGTTTTATATTTCTTTCTCTAACCCTTTTCCTTGCAKCTATCCTGCTTAGCAAACCCAACTAARCTTGCAAGCACCTCTATTTTGCTCACTAAGGTGACGAAAGATGCACAACATATTGGCGACTCCACCGGGGAAAGGTATCAATTTCCTACCCCATTTGAGTTTTTCTAGCTCTTCTTTTGGTTTATTTAACTTGCAGTTGCATTAACCAGCCTAAGCCGACCTGCCAATCATCCAATTCCAAGGTGAATTGAGAGAATTCCATCTGGAATTTTCATTCACGGTCGTGGGTCACCTGTGTGCGGGTTTTGTTTCCCATAGACGTGCATCATGCACACATGCATCCAAGTCATAGTTATGTTATGCGCACATGTGCCTATTAACTCTTTTCAGTCTGCGCACATGCGCTCTGTGTGCCTCTATCTCCACTGAGACCCACGCACCTGTGCAAAAAAATTCACATTGTAAGGTTCTTGAGATTTGGGGAAGGCCCGTAGCCTTCTTAAAAGTGATTTTATGCATGTTTTAAGCTGCACCACACTTAGGCCCCTCTTCATATAAAGGGGTTAGTCAAAACACATAGGCACTTAGGGGGTTATTTCCTCTTTTGCTTTCATTTTCGCCACATGGATGGCTTTTTTTGGATAAAAATATAAGTTGGAAATCATTTGTAATCACATTTAACTTGCATTGGGACTAGAAGTTGGATAAAAATCGCTTAGTATGCTCTTCTCTCGCACCTCCAAGCGACCTTGAGAATCAGAAAAAAATTGTGAAACAATTTCATCTCCCTTAAGAAGATTAAAACCTTTAGGAGAGGACAATAGCCCTTCTTGGGACTCCTCTTAGTTTATTTTTTCAAACACATCTTAATATTGTAACGGGCCCATACATGCCCACATGTCACAAAGATAAGATAGTGTTGAAATTTACTTTCTTA
>ML811570.1:7247-21793 GCA_009831015.1 Picea engelmannii | reverse complement strand
GATGAAAGATGAAAACATGGAAAGGAATTGTTGAGGTGCAGAAGAACACCAAGGATGATGTTCCTATTTAAGGGGGAGGGGATGTAACACCACATTTTTAACCCCCCAAATTAATTGTAACTAATTATTATCAGTAATGGTTATCTCATCATGGAGATAAAATTTCCATGTTGTGGCTTGTAAACAATGTAAATGTATTATTGTATAATGAAGAATCCAAACAACTGATTGAAGGGTGAATCCTTGAAGTACTGGTCATGATACCACTAGAGAAAAGTGAGAGGGGTTCATTGTGTCAAGAGACCCCAAGCCACCTTGGTTAATTAATGTTGAGAACAATTTGATATTCTTTAACCTTCCTTCAAAACCCGAGGAGTCGGTTATTAAATGGTGCAGGATTGGGTATTTGGACCAGTACCTCCCATGTAAATGTGTGGGAGTAATGGATTGGTACATCCATATAAAATCATGGATCGTCCAACTACATGGGAGAAGGAAAATGAGGGGTGCAAGAGGGGTTGCACATAGAAGAGCAGAAACAAACAGGTGTGTGTAGAAAAGGGATTTCTTATTGGGTGAATGCATGAGAAAATGTTGTTGAACAATAGAGAACCTAAATGTGTGTGGGAGGACATACAAGAGTTTCCACAGTAGAGAAAAATGTGGTGACCTTGAGGAATTCTCTAGTGGTATCATGGCTAGGAATGGGGGTGGCCAGAGTGCAAAGTTTGAGTGCATCTGAGCCTAAAGTTGGGTGGAAAGGTGTTCACCCACAATCAATTAGTTAATTAAATTTATAATTGAGCATATAAGTATTCTTTGCATGTCCATTGAATGTACAACATTGGTTGTAATATAACTTATGTTACCAATTATAATTTGTATGAGATAAATGGATGTCATTCTGAGTTGAAAGGAATAATTCAATTTCCTTAATTGGTAAATGGAATTCATTGTAATGCTTGTACAATTTATAGAACTACATGGTCTATGAGTAAATATGAATAGAGACAGAAAGAATGGGTATAATGTTTCTCTATGCATGTTGTATTCCTTATTGGTTATTATATCTTGGGATGATCAATCCATAAAGAGATATGTTTGAATATGTAACTCATAGTTTTTTTTTTTGTAGCTTAATTTCCTATGGTGTTTAACCTATGAGGATAGGATTTAAAATAAATCCGAACAAATATCATTGAACTCAGAAAAAATAAGTAAGGAGCACATAGGAGTATGTTCCCTGTAAGTTTTAAATCACCCTTATGGCTTCTTGTCTTCGAGAAACCTTATTTCATTGAGATCCTCGTTGAAAACCTAAAGAGAACAGATCAAAGGGGAGGATAACCCCCAAATGTCTAATCCTCACCTAAGAGTTAGGAACTGGAAGTGAATCCCTGGTTAATCGGGTTATCAGATACCCAGAGCATCGGAAGGTCTGCATCGAACGCCTTAGTTATATCTATGTCATGGGTCGGTGGGGAAAGTTTCTAGTATCAATTCCATCCCTTTTTCACTAAAATGGAGGGTAGTGTTGGAAGCAGGGAAAAGCGGAAAGAAAGCCTATTTTGGAAAGAAATACATGCACAAGGAAAGCGGTAGCTAGAAGAAAGAGGAGCACGTGCGCATTCATGGAAGACCTAACGATGTTAGGGTTAGGGTTTTGTAATACATTGTAATGGCTGATGAGACAAAAATGTATAAATATAGATACCTAGGAGGTCTAGAGTGTAGAATTTTGGGGTTGTTCAATCTGAAGAGACGACAGAAGGAAGGAGTCATGTTTTGATAACTAGTTGTAATACTTTTTCCATACGACCTAATTTTGTAATTTGTTGAGATATAGAAGGGACAAAAGGGTAGATATCAAGGGTTAGATCATAGGCTGAGGAGCCTGGTGTGATCGAGTCCGTCTCATAATAGATCTCAACACGACTGAGGATGAGTTGTAAAGCACGTAGCGCTGTAGTTTTGGAACTGTTATAATAAGAAGAGCTTGAGATCTAAATCTTTGTGGATGTAGCCCAGGGGGGGTGAACCAAGGTAAAACTGGTGTTATGTGATTGAATGTTTGTGTCTCTTTTAATGTTTATGAATAGATGTTAGCATGATGAATGAATGAGTTAATTACATTACATGCATAATCATGAATGACAATATATTGTTTTTATAAGTTAAATAGAACTCTCAAGGCACACTTCTTAGATCCCCATTCAATCATAGACTGCAAAAACCTGAGTATTGCAGTCACCCATTAAGACTATCTCGGGTGAGACTGAGCAATGCACTCTGTGCGCCACATTGCCTTCTGGTTCATCAGGAGGGTCGATAGTTTTAGACGCTTTGTTGGAAACCCGGTAGAATTGAACCTAGTTCAATCATAATAAAGGTATAACACAAATAAATATTAACCTAACAAATGGTTTTGTTGCCAGTTGGAAAAATATAGGATTGAGTAGATGGGATCTGTTAAAAGAGGGTAAGACCTGTGGAAGGCAGGTCAAAAGGAATATCGGATCAGACGACAAAAAGGTGAGAAAAATGTGCCACTAGAAGGGGATTTTGAGACCATGGAATCCCTCAAAAGCAGAGATTGAAAGATGGTTGAAGAAAAAGGAGCTAGAGTTTCCAGAGAAAGATAACATAAACCTTAGAGTAACACTACGCAAATATCTTGAGAAGTATGTGTTTACTGATCTGCATGAAGTATTTTTCTGTGATTTTCCACACTTATTGCAGGAGTGGATATTGAGGTTGAAGGATAACCACGCAACAAACTAGATCTGAAAATTAGAGTGGACCCCATTTCATATGGAGCAGTTATAGCGGGTGAACAACAAATTCACCCGCGCAGTAGATTTTTGGCTCAACAGTATTGTAGCAGGCTTTATAATAGAATTTGTAGTAGATACCGCGAAGTCGTACAGCACAATAGAGAAAGAGTTTCTACGAGGGCCTCAAGGAAGGTATATTAGATCGTTGTATAATTGTATTAATATATTTCTCAATAAAAAAGGTGTAATGACAATGGAATTAGACAACTAAACTTCCCTGCGTGCATGTGGGAAGGGGGGAAGCATTGACAGAAAAAGGAGAAGTGGAAGGAGAAGTGGATAAAGGAAAGAAGGGGGAATCCTTGGACGTAATCATGATGGATGAAGACCAGATCAAGCGGATCATGGAGACAGCTGGAAAGACGTGCAGTGGAGTACCCTACCAATACAAGGTGAACATAAAGAAGAGAGTCATAACATCGAGGGAAGGCTTGGCAAGTGATGAAGAGGAGGTAGAGGATCTTTGGGCTGTAGAGAAGATTGAGGAAATCATGCGTGCAACATATGAGAGGAAGACAAGAGGTCCATGAGAGGGAATAAAAGGTAGAAATCCTATCCATATTAATGTCAGTGTGGAACCCATCAACCCATGTACAACTAACACACCAAAACGAACACCACCGTTTAGACAACCGGATTTCGGGAGAAGGAAGACAGCATGAAGTACATATACATAAGGAAAAACAACTGGAGGATCCAATTCAAAAAGAATTAGTCAAGTATCTACACCGCGCGGAGGTAGTAGTTCAACATTCAGGATGGCAGGACATGATCCCACCACAAGGTTACCAGAATTCAAAGGAGAAGTGTCGGAGGACCCGGAAAAGCACTTGTTTATCTGTGAGAAGATCTGAGAAGAAAAACAGATCATAGACAAAGACACTAAACTTGCACATCTAGTGATTATACTATGGGATCACGCATTGTATTGGTATATGAGTTTAGCTACAAATAATCCACCAGGTACAACTAGAACAATTGTGGATATCAAGAAATTGTTGATAAATGAGTTTTAGAAGCCAATTTCAGAGGATCGGTACATGAACGAGATGACATAAATTAGACAGAAACTAGGAGAATCTGTATGGGAGATTGACCAGAGATTCAAGCGACTGAAAGGAAAGTTGAAATATCTCATGACAGATATGCAACACAGGCACCTATTCGTCAATTCATTATTACCACACTTGAAATATCCACTGTGACAACAAAACTTTCAGACACAGGTAGAAGCTCTGCAAGCATCCCTGCAATTGGAAGAAAACCAATATCAGAAGACAGATCCAGCCATCGAAGAGTTGAAGGAGGATTTGAAGAACTTAATTTTCCATCTAAACCAAAACAAAAGTAAGGAAAAATGAGAATTTGTTTAGTGTACCACATGTAGGACAGAAGGACACCATAAGAACGAATGTACAACATTCGCACAGTATATGGCAGCAAGAATGCCAAATTTGTTACCAATAGGAAGACTATGGTGCGAAATTTGTAAGAAACAGGAGTACGATCCATATCACTGCCCAATGATGTAGAAATACCAGACAGTCCCAAAGAGTTCATATTGAAACTTTTGCAAGTCAGTGGGCCACAATGACAAAGACTCTAGAACTATGGAATTAATGAGAGAGAGGACATCATATGCATATAGGGTGCAGGCAGAAATGATGATTGGGCAAGCCGTACCTCAGTTTAACAAAGTACTAGCCCCATACAACATTGCACAGTAGCAGTATAATACTGCGCAACAACCATATAATACCGCGCAGCCACAGTACAACATAGCACAGCCTTAGTACAATACCACGCAGTACAATCAGGCGCCTCGGTATAACACGTCGCGAGGAGATCGATCTGGCTACAGAGGCATAGGATGAGCAAGAGGATTCTTTGGAAGAGGTAGAGGACTAGTGGTATGTCACAACTATCAACAACCAGGATACTATGCAAGAGAATGTCCACTTCCACCAGTGACTTGTATGTATTTTCGCGCATCAGATCATGACATCGAAGAATTTCCTATGTTATTAGGGAATATTCAGGAAAAAGGGAATCAGAACAACCATAATGTTCAATGGATTTCAGCCGAAGCAAGGGATGAAGGGAGAAACATCAACATAGTTATGCATGGAGGAGCTAAAACAGCAAATGATGCAGTACGACAAGAGCCAGTACAACATCAGTGGGTAAATAAAAATGTCGAACCAAGGAAATAGTTCGACGAGCAGAACGAGAAGGAAACATTTAAGCAAGCCAGACAAAAATTTTTGAAGCAAGACACCACGTCGAATTCAACCGCACAATAGACTAAGGAAGTACCAGAGCACGAGATGCCTCCATCGTTGGATCATACCAAAGAAATGCAACCCCTGGGACAAGTAAGTACAATCAAAGGCTTTTTGCAATCATGTGTAAAACTATTGAATGATCCATCCTCTGTCAAAATATTGAAAAATATGTTATAAAGATATAGGATAGAGACAGATGGGAAGCTAGAACAAAAGGCAGTCAATCACCTACATACAAGGAGAAGAACAAGTAGGGAGTCCAGGCTGAACGCCAACATTGGAGATTTCAACATGGGAGATATTATATTGGATCTAGGATCTGAAGTCAATGTATTACCAAAAAAAACATGGAAATGTATGGGAGAGACCGCATTAGGATATTCACCTGTTCAACTACATATAGCAAACCAACACAGAGTTCTACCAATTGGGAGATTGAAAGGAGTGAAAGTAGACCTGGATGGAGTGCGCACTAAAGTAAACTTTGAAGTAATTGAAATAGTGGATGGCACAACACCATATCCAACATTGCTTGGCTTAGATTGGGCATTTGATAACCATACCATAATCAATTTAAAGACACGGAAAGTGACATTTGAGTCAGGAGAATATAGGTTCATTGTGCCATTAGACCCATCAGAAGGGGAGATATTTGTAGAACCTACTTACTTGGACTTGGAGAAATTATCCAGTTGTACAAAACAACTGTGCAAGATGAAGATTATGTAAACCCAACTACATATGGGATACTCAGTTGGCGGAGAATTACTTCGTGTGCGTCAAACTCAGACACGGGTTTAGAAAACTGGCAATAGATGCTACATGAAGTTTCCACAAGAAGCTGCGAAAGAATAGACCGTGCAGTAAGATGGGTAGGTACAGAGATAAGGGAACCACCCAGTTTCCATGGGGTAAACGATATAGAATCATTATTGACACTTTATGAAGACGAAGTGTTAGAAAATTGGAGACTCTCAACACTCGATATAACACTCAAGGCCACACCTGCAAGATGGTGGGGTGCACACAAAGAAATAATCAAGTATTGGTACCAATGTAAGCAGTTATTGCACATAAGGTTTGGCACAGAACAGAGAAGAAACCAGTAGCAGAAGTAGGATGGACAGGGGGCACCAATGGAACACTTGTAGAAGTGTCGATCATTGTGGAAAATGACACCCCCAGAGGAATGGCCTCATCATTTCGTACATACCTTAGAAGGCATCCCAGCCAACTGGTATACAAACCAGGAACTGCGCAGAGGAACTACGAGTTGGACAGTATTGTAGCATAACTTTACAGTCACTTTCTCATTCGATCATGAGAACACCAACATAGATGGAGCACCTAAGAAGATAAGAGGGGTGATATTTATTAAGGAACCAGAAGTCAAACTCATAACAGAGGAACAACAGTGGAACATATAGACATTGAAATAAGTGTTGTCATGGTACCATGTGCAAGAATAAGTCCCTGATGAAGACGATCCACGCAATATTCAGATCGAGGAAGTGAAAGGTGAAAGAGAAGTGGAAGTTCCACCTATGGAATTAGAAGTAATTGTTGCATCGATCAAGGTGAATAAAGTCAACATTGGGACAGTTGAGAATCCCAAAATGGCCAGCATTGGAGACTATTGGCATGAGCAAACAGTGGAAAGCATAACAAAGTTATTGCGCGAGTACATCGACTTGTTCTCCACAATGTTTACAAAAATGAAGGGCATAGCAGGAGAGATAGGTGAAATGAAGATACCACTCAGAGCTGAGGCAAGATCGATCAAACATCGACCATACAGACTAAATCCGGTATATAAGCAAAAATTCAAAGTTGAGATCGATAGGATGCTCGAAGCCGGAATCATAGAACCTGTGGAAGAATCAGAATGGATAAGCTTGATGGTAGTTCAAGAGAAAAAACAAGGAGGGATAAGAATATGCATCGACTTGAGGAAGTTGAACGATGCATGCTTGCATGACCCATTCCCTACACCCTTCACAGATGAAGTGTTGGAGAACGTAGGAGGACAAGAAGTTTATTCATTCACCGACAGATTATCAGGATATCATCAAATCAAGATAGCCCCAAAAGACTTATACAAGACCACTTTTACTACAGAATGGGGATCCTACCAGTACATGTTCATGCCATTTGGACTGAAGAATGCACCAGCAATATTTTCCAGAGTAGTCATAGCTGCATTTAAGGAATTTATCCACCAATTTATAAGTACACTTGGACGATTGGGAAGTCTATAGTATGTTTAAAGACCATGTAGAGGTCTTGAGACTAATGTTGTAAAGATATAGGTAGTGCCAGATATCATTAAACACCAAGAAGTGCATCCTCGAAACACTGTTTGGGATACTATTGGGCCATATAGTATGCAAACAAGGTTTACTAGTAGATCCTACCAAAATTGCAGTAATCGTTAACCTACCACCACCAAAAATAGTCTGTCAACTAAGAGAGACATTGGGACACATAGGATACTACAAAACATTTATCAAAGGGTATGCGCAGATCACCTTGCCAATGGGGAAACTGTTAAGGAAAGATACAAAGTTTCAGTGGAACGAGGATTGTCAACACGGTCTGAATACGTTGAAATAAAATATGGTAACAGCACCAATAATAGTATTCCCAAACTGGTATAATACATTCTACATGCATGTAGATGCATCATCCATAACACTTGGAGATATTTTGGCGCAGCCAGGAGCAGGAGAATCGGATCATCTGATAGCATTTGCAAGCATAAAACTGTCAGAATCAAAGAAGAACTACAAAACTACAGAGAGGGAAGGCCTAGCTATAGTCTACGCGTTGTAGAATTTCCGACATTACTTACTGGGAAAACATTTTAATATGTTCACAGACCATTCAGCACTCAAATACCTGGTCAACAAGCCAGTGTGGGGGGGAGAATTTTTTGATGGTTACTATTGTTTCAATAATTTGACTTTGAAATCATAGTGAATCCAGGGAAGTTGAACGCAAGACCTGACCACCTATCAAGGGCCACGAACAGAGAGGAACCTACAAATTTAGAGGACAACTTTATGGATGCACAGTTATTTTCAATTCAGATCGTCGATGAATACTTTGAAAACATCATCCAGTACTTGAGTACAAGGACTACACCACGGGAATACAACACTACGCAAAAGAAAAACCTGGTAGTCTAGGCTGGATATTATCAGTTAATTGTAGGACACCTATACAAAATGGGCACAGATAGCATCTTGAGAATATATGTGCTAGAACATGAAAGACCAAGGATTTTAGCAGAATCCCATGAAGGAATAGCAGGAGGACATTACGTAGGAAAAGATACTGCGTAGAAGGTATTATGCACAGGACTATGGTGGTCATCCATTCATAGAGACTCGAAAGAGTACTTCCAAAGATGTGATGTATGTCAGAGGGTTTGTAAACCGAATAGAAGGGACGAGATGCCATTGCGACCACAGGTAAATTTGCAGGTATTCGAAAAATGGGAAATAGATTTTGTGGGACCAATTAATCCACCAGCAAAGAGGAAAGGATCAAGGTACCTTATAACCACGACAGAATACCTGACAAGATGGGAAGAAGAAGCATCAGTCAAAGATTACAGCATAGAAACAACAACACACTTTCTATTTGAGAAAGTGATCACTAGATTTGGTTTCCCAAGGATTTTGATGAGCGACCAAGGCACTCATTTCATTAATAGTACGATTAAGGTGATGACTGAGGAATTTGAATTCCATCATCAAAAGAGTACACCATATCATCCACAGGCGAATGGAACAGTAGAAGCCTTTAACAAAATCCTTGAAAACGCACTGACGAAGATCTGTAATGTTAATAGGGATTAATGGGACCTCAAAATACCAGTAGTATTGTGGGAATACAGGACCACACGCAAGAAGTTGATAGGACATATGCCATTCATATTGGTATATGAACAAGAAAAAATGGTGCCATTAGAATTTTTGGTACCCAGTCTGTGCGTAGCGGAAATTACGAACTTGACATAATGAGGCGCAATACAGGATAGCTTGAATCAACTGATGATCATGGAGGAGGATAGGATACTAGAAGGGTTCCACCAACAAGTTCAGAAAGCAAGGGACAAATCTTGGCATGACAGACATATCAAGAGGAAAAATTCCAACGCAACAGACTTAGTGTTGATGTATGGCAGTAAATCCCTTCAACATCCGGGAAAAATCAGAATGCACTGGTTAATACAATATGAAGTAAAAATTATCACATATGTGGGAGTTGTACATTTTAAGGACTTAGGAGGCACAAAAATCAGAGGGATGATCAATGGGAGTCGACTGAAGCTGAACAAGGACATCCGACCACCCGCAACTTGAAATTCACCGCACAATAAAATAAAATAAACATGATATCAAACAGTACCAATAGAATCACATTGCGTTGAAAGTAGAAGGAGAACGCAGGCTCGAAAATACTAGCCTGATGGAGACAAGTCCAATGGTCAATTCAAAACAGAAATAGCGGGAAATGTAGATACGGAAAAAGAACTGCCAAGTGATGGAGGCTAGCGGAATTGAATGTCGGAAACGAATGATGGGATACCGCATTAATCGCACCAACTGACGACGATGAGGGAAATCAATGGAAAGTACAAAGGAACTGACGGTTCAATTAAATCATAATCACAGAAACGTCTCTGACAAGCTTCACACGATGTCTATACAAAGAAGGATCTCGGGACAGAATTTCATTATTCATGGCTACTCATCCTAATAGCCATTATGGGATGGAAGGAGCCGAAGTACTCATTTTTTACCACTAGACCCAAACCATGCCGTGGAGTGCAATACTTATCGCTTGGAGTCACTTCGGGCGCCAAGAATAAGAGAGCGAATGCAGCTATATTCGAAGGATATCTCCACGACCTACAGGACACCATCGCCAACACTTTGAGGATAACACTGAAATTTGTTTCACACTATTAGGGCATATCCAACTTTAAAGCCACTAGACATGCAATGTGTATCCAGGCGTGCAAGGACCCCAACAATCAATGGCTACAACTGTGTTATTGCCTCACAGAGGGGGAAATACAAATGGCCATTAAGGATTGGGAAGACAAATGGAGGATTTCAGTCCTCACTCGAGAAATACCCGCATAGATAGATGAGGAGGAGGTAGGTCAGGAACAGACACAGCCCAAGGAAGTAACAGTGCCCAAGAAACCAAGGACAATTCAAAACAAGACATAGCAGAAGAAAGGGGGGACATCCAAGACATGAGTTCAGACGGGGAAGAAGAACAACACATAGGAGCCACAGGTGAAACAGAAATAGGTTGAGGCATCACAGGGAGCTACATCAAGTGATACTCCATAAGATCCAAGCCAGACTAAATGACCAACCACCTAGACGGGGGGTGCACGCAAGAAGACGAAGGCACATAGATCGCCCCCAGAATACACGATCACGGAGGATGATGCAGACATGGTGGCCCAAGTGGTCTAGGATCGTACATTTGAGGATTTTCAGAATGTTGCACTCCAAAGGAACATAATTGAAGAAGAGCTGGCATACATGCGATAGCTCCGCAGGAAAATCGGGGAAGCACGGGCAACCAGGAGTAGCGCAAAAACGGGCCCATCGGCATCACAAATGGGAGGAGAACCTGGAGCAAGTGAGTAGGATAAAATCCAAACGATAGCACAGCCGAGTTCAATGTTTCACGTCACACCCAACATGTTGCGCATGGATAAAATTGTGCGGCAGACACCCCTAAAGGACTTGGCCCAACTACAGTTGGTATTACCACGGATACCAACCAAGTCCTTGTATAAAATACAGGTCAGCGTTACATAGGAGGTACAGTCTTGTGCATGCACAAAAAAAATGGAATTGCAATAGACAAAGGATGATCGAGACAGGTTGGAATTGGTAATTGAGTAGGCCAAGATCGAGACCAAGGATGAGAAGGAACACATGAAGGGATTGGAGTAGAAAGTGGTCGTAGCCTGCAAGAAGAGCCCAAAGAACACGTAGACGGTCGAACTCATGGCAATAGAGAAGATTAATCAGATTGTACAGAAAATCAATCAATACCAATAGGATATTGAGAAGCTCACACCTACCACTCCACCGGAGGTAAGGGAGAAAATGAAACAAGAGGCAACAACGCAGATAAAAGAGATAGAATGACAAGTCCACGCGGCATACGACTTGTTCGAGAAAGCAACGCAGCTCTGGATGAAGCTAGAATAGGATCAGTAGGTCCAGCAGTGGGACCAGGAAGGAGAAAGGATAAGTGAAGCTATCCAAGACCTCAAGCAGAGGCAGAAGACAATGTCGATCATGGATCGCGTCAAAGGGGTGCAAGACATTAAGAAAATGCAGACATAACTCATAACTGTGCAGACGCAAAAGAAGGAGCACCAGGCTCAAATGGAACCTCTCTAGGAATGAGCAGCAAAGGTCATTGCACAGGCAGAGGAAGCCAAAACATATATGTCACAACCCAGGCAGAATGTGCAAGGATGGTCAACGACAACATTGCGATACAGATATTGGACGCACTCGAGGAGAAGACCACGCAGGCCCAAACGCAAGCAAAGGAGCTTATGGAGAAGTTCCAAGCGATCACAAGAGATATCGAGGAAGCACACAGGGGTTAGGTGGCTCGATGAGCCACATGTGAGTGTTGGGGGCCTGTTGGAAGCAGGACAAAGTGGAAAGAAAGGATATTTTGGAAAAAAATGAATGCATGAGGAAAGCGATAGCTGGAAGAAAGAGTAGCACGCGTGCATGCATGGAAGACCTAACGATGTTAGGGTTAGGGGTTTTGTAATACATTGTAATGGTTGATGAGCCAAAATGTATAAATATAGATACCTAGGAGGTCTAGACTGTGGAATTTTGGGGTTGTTGAGTCTAAAGAGACGATGGAAGGAAGAAATCTTGTTTTGATAACTAGTTGTAATACTTTTTCCATACGACCTAATTTTGTAAGTTTTTGAGTTGTAGAAGGGATAGAAGGGTAGATGTCGAGGGTTAGATCACAGGCTGAGGAGCCTGGTGTGATCTAGTCTGCCTCATAATATATCTCGACCCTCGACATATATTATGAGAGCTTGAGGTCCAGATCTTTATGGACGTAGCCCAGGGGGGTGAACCACGGTAAAACTAGTGTTATGTGATTGAATGCATGTGTCTCTTTTATTTTTTATGAGTAGATGTTAGCATGATGAATGAATGAGATAATTACATTACATGCATAATCAAGAATGACAGTACATTTCGTTTATAAGTTAAATAGAACCCTCAACACACACTTCTCAGATCTCCATTCAATCTTGGACTACAAACACTTGAGTATTGCAGTCACCCATTAAGACTATCTCGAGTGAGACTGTGCAATGCACTCTGTGCGTCACGTTGCCTTCTGGTTCACCAGGAGGGCCAATAGTTTTAGAGGCTTTGTTGGAACCCTAGTAAACTTGAACCTGGGTCAATCATGTTAAAGGTATAATGCAGATAAATATTAACCCAATAGATAGTGAGAGTGACATTGTGGTGATGTTTTGTGCCAGGGTGGCGACCAAAATGCCATGAGGGATGAGAAGTGTTGATGTTAGGTTGGCACAGGGATAGTGTAGGGCTCTGTGTCGAGTGTAGAATTTGGATTCACAGCTATAAACCTCAATCATCATATCTACATGCTAATATATCTTAGTTGTCGACCCTTAGATAAGCTAAGGAGGGAGTTTGACGCCCCGAGGTACCAGACCACTTGATTTCCAGATTTTTCCAAGGCCCTTTTCCTTCCCCCTTTTATTTCCTAATGTCCTAGTGCCTAGTTGGACAAGGTTTTAGGGTAGGGTTTCGATCAAGGCACGTGCAGTGACATCAGGGTGATTAAATATGACATCATGGTAGTTGGCGTGCCTGGAGGACCATACATGTCAACATATGGTTTTTCGGTGGGTCAAGTGTGGGCCCTATCTGGCTTAAACCTTTGCTCAAAGACTATAAGTATTATCCATCATATCTACATGTCAGTTGATCTTATCCATAGATCCTCTATGTTAATATCAAGAGGGAGTTTAACCCCCTGGGGTACCGGAGTACCGGACCCTTGTAATATTTTATTTCCAAGGTTGATTTCACCAATGGCATGATGCCCCGATGAGGCATGGTTCTGAGAGAAGGTTTTTCCATTTCCCCGGACCCTTGGATGTTTTCCCATGCCCATTTCCTACATGAAGTCTTGGTATCCCGATGCCTGGTGGGGCATGGCTCTAAGAAGGGTTCTGACATTGGTCCTTTTGTTAATTTGCGAGAAGAGGAGAGCACATGCCAATGATGTTAGATGATTTAATTGAACAAAGGGATAGTGGACATGTGTCAACACCTCAACGGAGGAATCCTTATGCTTGGTGACACTACTACATATTGAAAAATTTGCGACGACCACTTGCGACAAAAGTACTCTTTCGTTACAACATGCAAGAGAAAAAAAAAAATTCTAAATCTACCCCGTGTTCGTCGCAATTTCGACACCTACAGTTTGACTGAACTGTAATGGTCAATGTTCGTCTCATAAGAAACGACCTTAGAATGTCCGTTGCATAAGCAACGATAGTTGACCATAATAATTTAGTCAAACTTTACCGTTGAAAATGACCTAAAATAAATAGTTGTAAAATATATATATATTTTTAGGTCACTATCATCACAATTGTGACGATTGTGACCTAAAATTGGCCTATAAATATTTGACGATTTGAATATGTTGCGACAATCTTGCTATAACAACGACGGTTCTGAAAGGGTGTGTTTGTGCGAGAAAATGTCGCAGAATGTTGCTAGAGGTGGGGAAAAAAGTAAAGTGGGTGAAAAGGGTGATGGTAGATGTTATTACCCTTGTAAAAAATGTTGCCTCAAATGTCCCATAAGAATTTTAATAGCAACAGGTACAAAACATTGTAGGAAATATGGTCACATTGATGGCGGATCGAATGAATATCGTACCATGGTAATTTGCTATATATTTATTATCTTTTTTTATTTTGTCAATTTTATATAAAATTATATATATATGTATATATATTGTTTGAATGTTTGTTATAGTATACACTAATTTTTCATGATTGTTTGTAATTATAAAGTTAGAGTTGCCCTCTAACTTTCCGTAGAATATTGCACCAAGTATTAGTAGAAACGATGTTGTACAAGATGAGGAACATCATCATGACCAAGCAAATGAGGATCTCATGGAAGAAGATGATGGGAAAAATCAAGTTAATGATCCCATGGAAGAAGATGATGGGACAAATCAAGTTAATGATCCCATGGAAGAAGATGATGGGACAAATCAAATGATCCAAGATTTGTTTTCGCAGCCGGATGAGGATGGGGAAAATGTTGGTATTTATGATGAA
>ML811569.1:121604-133288 GCA_009831015.1 Picea engelmannii | reverse complement strand
TATATATATATAATTTTTCTTACTTGTATATGTATTCTTGGACAACAATACATGTGCAACAATAATCTCCTTTTAAACACCACTAGTCAACAGATATGAGGTTCAATTTGATGAAGATATTAGATGGAATGACCACAACTCTAGAAATGTACTATAGCAGCTCTTAGAAAGACTCAAATCTACACTTGAATGATAGATTTTTTGAGGAGAAAAGTTTTGGGCAGTATTAGAGCAATCTGCACCAATTAATCTCACTTTTGAAGCTCCCACGATTTCACAAATAATGATGCACCCTCTTCCTGAGACCCACACGATCTGGTAGTATTGGATTGGATCCTTCTTGAGTTTCCCACAACCTGTAAATAATGGCATGCTCTTCCCCTTTTTCTTCCACGAGTTGCTTATAGAGGTGTGCCCCTCTTTCTAACCACCCACAAACTAAAAATTGAATCTTCGCCCCTCTTTAAGGCTGCCTACAAGCTGAGTATGGACTTTCTCCCAAGAGGTATGATGGTGATGAAGAATGGCAGATGATTTGTATTCCAATGATCTTCATAACTCTAAAAAATACAAAATTTATCTTGAAGATGTGGCCACTAGATTGATATTGTTTTTGATGGAAATTAGAGGCATTGTTGACTGTAACAATAAGAAATCTCCTTATATTGACCACTGTAAAAATGGATTTTCCACTAATAATTTGCCCCTTGTGATATTCAATGTCTTCAATAAATAATTGTTACACATCAAAATTACTCACTTCGATAGTGTCGCATGTGTCGTCATTACAAGTGTTGCAAGTGTCGCATTTTGCTCACAAGTGTCGCAAGTGTCAAGCAAAGCATACTGCCATGATGTCTATGTCATACTTATAATGAATTCAAAAAGACACTTGGAACACCTCAAACACTTGATTTGGAAGAAGAGGAATGGTTAGCTGGAGTTATGTACCTCTTGCCATCTGAAAGAATGATGGAATTTGGGTTTTTAGAGGAGAGTTCTCCCCTATACCTCTCTCAGGAGTGTTGGCGCCCCCCTATAGACTGTTAGGGAGAATTATAACACTTCCTCTACCATTTTGAAGGAGAACTACTACTTTTGGGAGTGTTGGCGCTCACCTAAACCTTGCTAGGGAGTGTTATAATGATCTGACACCCCTTTTGACAGAGCGCTACCTATTCTGGGTAGCAGTTGGTTTGTTGAGAAGAACGGGGGAAATATATTTTCTATCTTGGAAGGTAGTTGGATTCGAATCCTTGGCCAAGCCATGATCACAAGGCAAATCCATAACTGAAGGAGGAAAATCCTCAACTTACCACAAATATATCTCAAGTGGTTGGGCCTCTCCAAGCCTATATAAGCAGGTTTTCTTACGGTGAAAAGGGGGGAGGATTGGAAGCATGAAACCTATGATCTCATAGGAAACACACAATGAAGTGGGGATTAATCAGTGAAGCTATTGTCACTCTGATCGTGGGTCTTTTGAGCAAGGGTTAGACAAAGAGGATTTGACGAAGATGCTACATTCGCATCTACGGTTGTAAGTTTCTTTCATTATTGTTCTCATCAATATAACACACTTTGCCTGTTTCTTGCTAGTTTGTTTTTAATCTCACATGAAATTTTCTCTAATAGATAGGTCTATTTCGAGCTAATATCAGTAGAGTAGGAAGTGGTTGTACTTTTGTTTGTCTACAGGGCTTATCGAGGAGCGAAAGATTGGAGCTCAACTCGGATCATGCAGGGACAAACACCGGTAAAAGGTACTTCTTTTCTCCTTCCTCCTCATACATTAGTTTATATAGATCTAAAAGGAAGTCAATGTCCATGATAAGCATCTTCTGTCTTAAGATTTAAGAGTCTAGCTCTCAAGAGAAGATCTACCTATCTGCAGGGAGATTTTCCTTCAACAGAAATTGGCGACTCCACTGGGGAATTGAATCGAAATTTTTGGTTTTGGTTTTTCCTCATAGACCTTGTCTTACCTTTTGTTTTCTATAGGCCTTGTTCACCCCCTATATATGATTGCACTTGCTGATTCAATCCTCAATCCATCACATGCATCCTGATCAACAAAAATTGACTGAGTTTTTGGTTTTTTTAACCTTTTTCTGAGTTTTTGAAGCCTGGTGCCCCTATTCCCATGTTATCCCAGCACCAACACTCCCTAAAGGTCTCAAACGTATCTTTATAATTCTCTGGTGGCCCTTACACCAGAGCGCCAACCTCTTTTTTTCAAAAATACCTCCCAAAATTGTGTTTTCTATAACTCAGTCTCTGTTTTTTCCCTTGTCCAGCTTCTTGATCCTTCATTACATCTTCCTAATGACATTTGACCCTCTGCTTTCTGAGAAGTAGGCACTTTTTTGTTCATATTTTGTGACCTTCTCCCTTATTTTGATTTTTTTCTCCTGTTGAGAACTTGGAATCAATCCAATGCATTTTTCTCTCTTGTCTGACTGAGCAGAAACTCTGGTGAAGGACATCAGAAGTCTGTGAATCTTCTCATTCGGTTCTTTTTTGAGGTCATTGTTCTTGAACATCTCTCTTTTGTGTGAATTGTTTGATTTTTCTTTGTTATCTTTTGTTTTTTGTTTGCTTCTTGTTTCAATCACAGCAAGAGGGTGTGTGTTGTGTGTGCGAAATCTGATCATACTTGTCTAAATCTCCTTGATTTGAAAGGGTAGTTCATAGGAGAAGTTTTTTGCATTGAATTAATCATCATTCACATACAAATGAAAAAGACAAATATTAGTGATTGGTTTGCATATTAGAAGGCATATTTGAAAATGTTTTAGAATTGCATTAGATTCGATTGAGAACCAATTAATTGAAGACATTTCATATTAGTGTTTGATAGTGAAAACAACTCTCTCTCTCTCCCTTAAATAGACATTCATTGAAAAGAAATGATTGCTTATCATCTTTCATACATTTTTTGGGGAATTGTGTCCTCATCTCATCAGTTTTACTTTCGTGCACCCTTTGAGTAAAGAACAACTGTAAAACGAACGCAAATTAAAAATTATCAAGAACATTTTTGTTTTTAGGATCTTCCACCAATAGTAGACTAGGGTTAGCACTTTTGATTAGGCTGTGAGTACAAATCTCCAAAGTTTTCAAAACAAACATTAGCATCCTGAGCTAGGGAGAGTCAAATCCAATTGTCGTATTGGTTTTCTGGGATCCCCCTCTCACACAGGGGTTACGCATGAGGTCACATTCGGGTGAATTATGGAGATTATCCCTCTGCGGTTCAACTGTTTGTAGTGGTCGGATCGTATATTGGGGGTTAATTAGAGGTATACCCACAATTATGTGTGGGAGCCTCTTGGGTTGATTTCAGGCTTGTTAATTTGCCCATACGTTCCAAATCGGACTGTCAAATGTACCTGCCCAGGGACTCACTGCGAAATGGTGTCTTTAGTTGCCATAATATTTAGGTACTTACACAAGGTGAGGGTGAAGGGAAGTCTCACTGTACCTGGAACAAACATTGGTCAAACTCAGTCAGGCACCTTGGAGGGTAAATCCAAAACTACTGTGTGGAAGCTTTCACCAAGGTGAAAGTCCATTAAGCAAGTCCCCATTGTAATTGTTCCACCATATTCTAGCCCCTTCTTGACTTGATCACGCGACGTTGGATTTCATCACCAACGAGTACGATCATCGAGAGAAGTTTTGTTTTCTTGGTTGATTCCTAGATTTTATTAGCGCATGTTGTTTCTTTTTGTTAGTTGGCCCTAGATTTTTAGTGTGTTTTGTTATTCTCCACAATTGAGCTCGTAGACGATAAAGGTCTTCACCGATCACGTAGGATGCAAGGGATGCCTCCAGAAGGCTATCAACCCTTACCTCCTAACCCGCCAGAAGACAACTACCATAGAGAGGTAGAAAATCAATCTGACGCTGGAAGTGCTATTGCTCCTGCGTTAGATAACCCAGAAGATGGTTTGGTTACGGTTTCAAATCCCACTACATCTGTGTCGATAACCCCTCTTGAACCACTTTTAGTTCGTTTAGACTCCCTTGGGAATGCCATAGACGAAGAGGTCCCACGATTACTGAAGAGGATTTTTACCGAAACATATATGGAATCCACAGAACCAATCTTTGGTGATGAGTATAGGACTCTTGTTCGTCCTAGCACTGTAGTAGAAACCAATCCCACACCTGCTCGTTCTGTATGGAGGAATTCATTGGGACGCGATCTCTATGAACATTTCAAATGTATTCGACAACCCTTTCATCCTCATGACCCTCCTAGTGAAACAGGACCATCTGGTCAAACGATGAATCACCCAGTCGATCAGGTTATTAACCCTATTGTCACACCAGCACAAGTCCATCCTAATGCTTGACTCATCACCTCTACTCATCTCCAATGCACTTCAATATCTACCCTCGTTTCTACAATCTTTTACTCTACAACTCCACATGTTCCACATGATCTTGTTGGGAGATCTTCTCAACCGAGAACACAAATGCCTGTTGGCCAAACACAACGGGTTGGAGGGAAACCACCATCCAACGTACCTTTCCCTCCTGGAGGACTACCTTTCCATGGCGGGCCTACCCCTCCCGGGGGACAACCCCCTTTTCATGCTCCTTCTGGAGGGAAACCTCCGTTTTCCAGTCATACCCCCATCATAAATCCACCACTAGCAGGGGGCAACCCTCGTTTGCTGTAAACCCTTCACAATCCTGGGGAGTATCTTCAGGAGGCACTTTTACTCAACCCCACATTGGGGGGAAGTTGTATAATAACCCACTAGGAGGAGTATCCAATCTTGTCCCTTCTGGAACATCTTACGGGCAGTCTTATCAAGGCGACATCCCAAACACCACCTAGAGTTCTCTGGAACCAAAGTCTTATCATCCTCATGGGCCTCATGTGTATCCGCCTCCAGGATCTACTCCTTACTATTCTCAAGGGAAAAATGTTTATCCTCCTCATGGGCAAATAAATCACCCAGCCTATAATGTCCAAAACCCATTGGGTTATGCCAATGTTTCTCATGCACCATCGAATCCTTGTTATCCTGGCCAGCAACAACCGTATGTAGGAGGACCTAGTGGTTACAAATATCCACCTAACCCAGGCTATGGTCCTACTGGTGTTCCTATGCCACACCAGTATCATTCACACATTAACCGACAGCTGCATTTCCTTGTGACTTTGGATCTCCCAGACTTGTCTTGGTTAACTAATGATCTTATTTCTCATTCATCGGTTTGGCTAGTCATTCCAGCTAAACTTCCTTCTGATATTCCAAAATTTGATGGAATCCCTGGCGAAGATCCGAACAACCATGTGATGACTTTCCATTTGTGGTTTTCATCAAACTCCCTCATGGATGATTCTATATGTTTGCATCTTTTCCAGCGAACACTTACTGGTTCAGCAGCAAAGTGGTATATTGAACTATCATGTGCTTATTTTCATGATTGCAATTCCCTTTCCATGTCTTTCCTCATGCACTTTCAACTGCCTATTCGCTATGAGACGGGTACTGAACTCTTGACCTCCCTTCATCAAACTAACTCTGTGCATATCTCTGACCATATTCATGAGTGGAGGCGACGACGAAGGATGATCAAGGAAATCATTGTTGACATTCTATTGGCAGAATGGTTTACTAAATCATTGTTACCCCCGATCGCTCGCGATGTCGCTATGGGTGGTGCGGACACAGAGGAACAAGCCATCACTCAGGATTAGTATTTAGATTTGGTTTATTCCCAATCTGGTACTTTATATGATTTACTTCCGAATGTTTCTCGATCTAATACCGATCCTTCTAAGCCGTCATCCTCATCTCATGCAGATGGTGTTATCGGTTCCATCAAAACTCAATCTATTTCCCAATTGTTCACACTTTCCTCTACCTCCCCTCAAACTCATGTCTTTGAGGTGAATGCAGTTCAATTTTCCCCTTCACAACAATCTGGAGGTAAGAAGAAGACAAAGAATAAATCCAAAAATAATAATGAACAATCAAAAAATCAAACACCTGCTACTGAAAAGCAACCACAACGGAAACTAAAATTCCCATGTATCATTTGTGGTGACGATCACTACACTCGAGACTGTCCACTTCGCAATGAAGTGGCCAAAATTTTCCAAGGAAAGTCACAACCCGCTGTGCTTACTAATCCTTTTCCACAACAGCAATCCATGGTTGCTCAAACCCCCTCTCCGAAAGGAAGTTCTAGCGATCCTCGTGATGAGGCCTCATCGAGTGCACATATTTATATGTTTAATGGGATCAATTTGACCACTCACTCTAAGACATATGACACACCAGGTAACCCTGACAAAGGAAAAGACACCAATGGTGTCGGTACTTTACCAGATCCATCATCATCATCCGTCAGTCTGCCATCGGTTAATCCTCCATCTGAACCACTTCAGATTGAGAAACCCAAGTTCAACTCTATCTTACGCCCTCCTAAGAGAACTATCCGCAAAGCTAACTTTAATCATAGTTCACGTGTTGCCCAGAACTACAACATTGTTGTAGATTTGGCTCAAGAACCATGTGTTATGTTTGTGTTAGAAGTTCTACAGCACTACCCTAGTCAACGTAGAATGATCTTGGCCACTCTTGACGTTGTTGATCCTGAGTCGTCCAATCAGAACATGTTTAACCTCGACAATTATGCATCTCGACTCTCCCACCAACTTGCTTTCCAAGTTGATGTTGTTGTTCACAATCAACAAATCCACCGAACTATTATGGATAAGGAAGCCTCAACTTGTGTCATGTCTTTGGCATGTTGGAAAGGTTTAAAATCAACAGAACTCAACAAATCCCCAACGATGTTACACGCCTTCGACGGGAGAGGTTTTCATCCCCATGGGCTTTTACAGTCCCTGCCAATCTAATTGTGTGGAAAAACTGTTATTGTTGATGTCGAGGTGGTCGATGCTCCCCTTTATTACAACTTGTTACTTGGAAGAAGTTGGTTTTATGCTATGACTATCGTTGCCTCGTTAGTTTTTCGATGTGTCCAATTTCCTCATCAGGGAAAAATTGTCACTGTTGATCAGTTGGATTTCTGCACGACCGATGCTCGCACCCCTGCTACCAACAATATTCCTTTCTTTTGAGACCACAAGATCATGTATGAAAGCATTGGTGTTGGATTACTGAAATATTCTAGCCTCATGGGTACCTTCCCTACACCACTTCCACCAACTACACATCATATTGCCACCATCGATATGATTTTGACTGCATCTTATCAATCTTTGGAATCATCTGACCCTTGGATTGTACCTCATCTGTTGGAATTCGATGCACTAGGTGACACCGCGCCACTTAGTCCAGCCAAAGTGTCATACATTTCTACCCAATTTGCTTCTCCCTCGTCAGATGACCAACATCTATTGGCACCTGACGTTTCCTCGATGCAATCATGATTGAGTTCCTTGTCGTCTGTGATCGACTACATTTCCCCAACTTTCCTTTGGATGAATCTATTCCAGAGATGCTTCACACCGACAAGTTACCTTGGGAAAATAACCATCACCGATCTTCTTTTCTTCCCCCTTGTGAAGAAATGCGGGCAGATATATAGTCTATCTCCCCTCCTGATGTCAATTTTCTATCGTCTCCCATGCTTTCAACTTCCGATGACTTGGATCTGGTAGTAGACATGGTGATTTCTTCGATAGGGTTATTGGAGCCTGATCTCCTTACTCCTATCGTGACCCTTGACATGTGTTCCTTCGCAAGTGATTATCTTCCATCCAACGAAGATCTCTTGGAAGCCATGACCAAGTTTTGTCCCTTGACATGGTATCCTTCCAAAGAGTTATCCTCTCGGAAGCCATGATTAGGAAGAAACCATGAGCATAGTTTCTCTTCCCTGTGGCGAGATCGTTAAAAAATTAAATAGAGGTCCTGAGCATAGCTCTTTTCCTGTTTCAAGCTCGTTAAAAAATGAAACAATCATCTCTCTTGAACCTTCTTTTCATCCACCCTTCTCCTTTTTCTCATATACTAGAGAAATTGGTGGCAACCTCAAAGTCGGTGAATGAACTGAATCTTGGAGGGCATGTCTCTAGCCTTTGATGATCATTCTGGAGTTAATCCACTAGCTTTTCAAGCTGGGGGAATACCAAGCTTAGTCTTTGTTTTTTCTCGTGCTCGTAAATACATGAGAATGCATATGGGTAGACTTTTATCTCTTTTTCAGACCTGTATGGATACATGAAAAAGCAACCCCCTGGAGTCTTCTTTAATCTCTTTTCAGACTCTCTAAACATGAAAAGATTGCCAAGTGATCTTGCTTCTTTTCCCACTCATTAAAAGGTTTGAAAGGGCATCTTTTGAGTGATAATTTATCTCTTTTTCGGCCTCGCGAGACTAACATTACGAAAAAGGACAACATTGGAGTCATCTTTAAGTTCTTTTCAGACTCTCTAAACATGAAAAGATTGCCAAGAGATCTTGTTCTCTTCATGCTCGTTAAAGTATTTGAAGAAAACATCTGTTGAGCGATAGTTTATCTCTTTTTCGGTCTCATCAGACTTCTTTACGAAAAAGGAACTGAGAGAGTTCTCTTTTAAGTGTTTTTCCAGACTCTATAATCATGAAAAGCCTTCGCGTTTTCTGTCTTTGGACTCGTTAAACAAACATCAACAGTCCCATATGGGATCAAAACCTTACTTCTTTCTATTTCGTTAAAAAGGAAGAGGGACTTACCAAAGGTGAGTCATATAGAGAATGAGTTACGCTCGTCAAGCTCATTAAATTAAAAAGAGGTACTCATCTATCTGGATGGGGGAAAAAATTGAAAGAAGCAAGCCAAGCAGTTTTTGAGAACATTACCAAGTAACTCTTAGAGTCGTCCTTGAACACGACACTTTGTCTTTGTACACATCTTAATCCACTAAAGCTCTGCACTGAACCAATCCTCTGAGTTTTTCTTACTCCTTTGGGTCACCCGACGAAAGTCACAGTATCCATTGCATCATCGTGTTTTGGTCCATGTCATGTTTCTACTGTTGTGCCTCAGTGTTCAAGGGAAGTATCTGCCTCAAGAGTCAGCCATCACAAATATCTTGTCTCAATACCCATTTCAGTCCATGTTCATTTGATCTACCAATTACATCTTTGTGTATGTTTTGTGTCGTTGATGGGGAGTACATCAAGGCCCTCCTTCGATGAGTCTATTCCTGTTGACTTCAACACATTATCCAGGAAGTATACTTAGAAACCAGTTAGTACTTTGGGACTTGCATGCCTCAATGGCAAGCCTCCTCACATTCGACAGTGGATTTACATCATTGAACTCTGATCGGACTATTCCACGGATGTTCGACTTAAACTCATCCATTCACATTCGTTGGAATGTACTAGAGTACCTTGGGAATCATTGACATTAATGATGATTTCCCCCGCGCTTGCTAACGGTTTACATCATTGACCAGTAATCAAGTGGTTTCTACCATGTTCAACATCAGTACATCTATTCACATGGTTATATTCATACTACATTGAGATCGGTAAGAAGACCCTGGGTTGAGTGATCACTCTGATATGTACTTTGCCCAGGTTGCAATCGAGTTTCTCTTGAACGATGACACATATACTGTCACATAGATCCACTTTGTATTGGTCATGGCTATGTCTTGTCATCTCATAGATCCACTGTGTATTCTTTGTGGCTACGATCAGTTTAGGTCATAAGAGTATAGATCCACACTGTATCCTCGGTGGCTATACCTTTTATCAATACAATTATGGATCCGTAGTGTATTTTATGGTGGCCATATCTTGCAAGTCTTGATCACCCAAGCATAGGTATGCCTGCCTTGGGTTTGAAACATGTCATAATATTTGTTGGATATTTGTGTGCAGCTTCTGTCAGGTTCTCCGCATCTATACCTTTGCTTGAAAGTCTACAAAGCATTTCAGTTATCAGATCTCATCTCCTAACTTCATACTTTAGGGGGCAATCTGTTACACATCAAAATTACTCACTTCGATAGTGTTGCAAGTGTCGTCATTACAAGTGTCACATTTTTCTCACAAGTGTTGTAAGTGTAAAGAAAAGCATACTTCCATGATGCCTATGCCATACTTATAATGACATCAAAAGGACACTTGAAACACCTCAAACACTTGATTTGGAAGAAGAGGAATGGTTAACTGGAGTTATGTACCTCTTTCCATCTGAAAGAACCATTGAATTTGGGTTTTTAGAGGAGAGCGCTCCCCTATACCTCTCTCAGGAGTGTTGGTGCCCCCCTATAGACTGTTAGGGTGCATTATAACACTTCCTATGCCATTTTGAAGGAGCGCTACTACTTTTGGGAGTGTTTGCACCCCCCTAAACCTTACTAGGGAGCATTATAATGCTCTGCCAACCCTTTTGAGGGAGAGCTACCTATTATGGGTAGCAGTTGGTTTGTTGAGAATAATGGGGGAAAGATCTTTTCAATCTTGGATGGTAGTTGGATTCAAATCCTTGGCCAAGCCATGATCACAGGGTAGATCCATAATTGAAGGAGGAAAATCCTCAAATTACCCCAAAGATATCTCAAGTGGTTGGGCCTCTCCAAGCCTATATAAGCAAGCTTTCTTATGGTGAAAAGGGGGAAGGATTGGAAGCATGAAACCTATGATCTCATAGGAAACACATAGTGAAGTGGATAATAATGATTGAAGTTATTGTCACTCTGATCGTGGGTCTTTTGAGAAAAGGTTAGACAAAGAGGATTTGACGAAGTTGTTGCATTCGCATATACGGTTGTAAGTTTCTTTCATTATTGTTCTCATCAATATAACACACTTGTCCTGTTTCTTTCTAGTTTGTGCTTAATCTCACATGAACTTGTCTCTAATAGATAGGTCTATTTCGAGCTAATATCAGTAGAGTAGGAAGTGGTTGTACTTTTGTTTGTCTACAAGGCTTATCGAGGAGTGAAAGATTGGAGCTCAACTCGGATCGTGCAGGGACAAACACCGGTAAAAGGTACTTCTTTTCTCCTTCCTCCTCATACATTAGTTTATATAGATCTAAAAGGAAGTTAGTGTCCATGATAAGCATCTTTTGTCTTAAGAGTTAAGAGTCTATCTCTCAAGAAGAGATCTACATGTCCGTAGGGAGATTTTCCTTCAACAATAATGGACCCCTTCCTCACGACCTTTCAACCCAACTTGGTTACAACTCACCTAGCAAATGAGGTGACTTCTCCCAACAAAAAATCATGTTCCCAAATTGACCCCAACAGCTACAAAATCCACCCAAAAAGAGACTCAACCCTCTAACAGAAGAAATCGGGCCATTTAAGGAGGAAAAAAACATTGTTAAATAACACCCTTTAAATTTCTCAAAACTCCCACCCAAATTTAAAATTTTTATTCAAGTTTGGTCTCTAATGTATTCTTTCAAATAGTTTACTCACTAACTCTTGTAGATGCAATATTTTGTGTTCCCACAATGATATTTACTCAAGCAATTTCAATACAAGTGCTCTTCTTTTCCAATAAAAGAACAATAACACAACATCTATACTAAGCATATGATATAAAAAACCATTGGAATTCTATCCCATCTGAGTGTTTCTAAGAGTTGCTATAGTACATTGCTAGAGTTGTGGTCATTCCATCTAATATCTTCATCAAACCGAACCACATATCTGTTGACTAGTGGTGTTTAAAAGGAGA
>ML811569.1:110818-121530 GCA_009831015.1 Picea engelmannii | reverse complement strand
TATATAATTTTTCTTACTTGTATATGTCTTCTTGGCAACAATACATGTGCAACAATAATCTCCTTTTAAACACCACTAGTCAACAGATATGTGGTTCGGTTTGATGAAGATATTAGATGGAATGACCACAACTCTAGAAATGTACTATAGCAACTCTTAGAAACACACAAATCTACACTTGAATGATAGATTTGTTGAGGATAAAAGTTTTTGGTAGTATTAGAGCAATCTGCACCAATAAAGCTCACTTTTGAAGATCGCACGATTTCAAAAATAATGATGCACCCTCTTCCTGAGACCCACACAATCTAGTAGTATTGGATTGGATCCTTGTTGAGTTTCCCACAACCTGTAAATAATGGCATGCTCTTCCGCTTTTTCTTCCACGAGTTGGTTATAGAGGTGTGCCCCTCTTTCTAACTGCCCACAAACTAAAAATTGAATCTTCGTCCCTCTTTAAGGATGCCTATAAGCTGAGTATGGATTTGTTTCCCAAGAGGTAAGATGGTGATGAAGAATGGAAGGTGATTTGTATTCGAATTATCTTCATAACTCTAAAAAATACAAGATTTATCTTGAAGATATGGCCACTGGGTTGATATTGTTTTCGATGGAAATTAGAGGCATTGTTGACTGTAATAGCAAGAATTCTCCTTATATTGACCACTGCAAAAATGGATTTTCCACTGATAATTCGCCCTTTGTGATATTCAATGTCTTTAATAAATAATGGACCCCTTCCTCACGACCTTTCAACCCAACTTGGTCACAAATCACCCAGCAAAAAAACATGTTCCCAAATTGACCCCAACAGCTACAAAATCCACCCAAAAAGATACTCAACCCTCCAACAGAAGAAATCTGGCCATTCAAGAAGGAAAAACAAATTGTTAGATACCATCCTTTAAATTTCTTGAAATTCCCACCCAAATTTCAAAGCTTTATTTAATTTTGGTCTCTAATGTATTCTTTCAAATAGTTTACTCACTAACTCGTGTAGATGCAATCTTTTGTGTTCCCACAATGATATTTACTCAAGCAATTTGAATACAAGTGCTCTTCTTTTCCAATAAAAGAACAATAACACAACATCTATACTAAGCATATGATAGCAAAAACCATTGGAATTCTATCCCATTAAGCTATCATTGATAGATAATTAACCTCATAACAATGGCACTAAAGAGATTTGGTATAGATGAGAGTAGTTGTTGTAAGTCTGATTCGTATGGACTTGTCCTTCTTATCAAATGTGAAAAATAGCTTCAGCCAATTAAGGGTGACCCCAAACAACATACAAATAAACTCCTGCAATGGAAGATATAACCTACCACTAAAGAGGAGTTATCTTCCTATCCAGAATATGAGGATAAATGCACCAAGTCTAAGTGGAAATACACCTAGCTTGAAATAAACTATGTGGAGCCTCAATAAAAAGTTCCCAACAAGGTAAATCTTCTTTCTTTCTTCAAGAATATGTGGACTGTTCCCAAAACTCTATCTTTGATCTTCAAATATGTGCCCAACCACTATTATATTTTCCTCCCCTGCATAATAGATGCACCTGGGTTATGAAATAAGTGCCTCTAGGGAAGAAATTTGACACTCAGAGTGAGAACTAGTCCCTTAGGTACTGCACACAACCCCCATCTAAGTATCTGGAAAACACAATGAAAGATTCACCTACCAAGAGGAACTCGACCCACCAAGCAGTAAACTCAGTTGCCACATTGGGAATGTATTCTCCCTCAATTTTTATTGAACCTGCTCGAGCTTGAAAAAAACACTCTTTCCCCATATTGGTGCATTTCCTCTATTGAGACTCCACCCGACTGTATACTCTAACGATAATGTAAAGAGACGGTTCTATTATCCAAATCTAGGGCCTTGAATCGGCATACAGGTGAGTGAAAACAGTAGAACAATTTCTCTTACAAATAGTGTGATTTATTCCTCATAATGGTGGTTCGAATCCTTGATATAAGATTCTAATTTACGAAGCAACTCGACCTCTGTAGACATGTGGAAATGTGTTCCCCAACTAGATAGAAATGGCACTCCACTCAGCAAGAATGAAGTCACACATCGAAGAAGACTTTGCCATATATACAGATTCGTCCCACATAAAAAAAGAATCTCATCCAAGAATGAGGGAGTTCGACCCACAAAATTTGTGCACAGACATAAAAAATATAGACCACCAAGTAATTAGAAATATGCTATATTAGATATATCACTCGACCTTCAAGTAGTAGCAATTAATCTCAGTTTTTGTGCCAAGAGGGAAGAATCACTTTTCTGAAATAATCTCCAAAAACCTCCCGAAGAAAAATTCTCAAACCATGAAATTGGAATTAAACTGAATGGATGTACTCTTCACCAAAAACTAAACCAAAGTATGAATCAAACCCTCACAGTTGTCGAAGATCATGCTATGATACCACTGCATTATCTCGTTTACAAGAAAACTAGGGTTTTAATTTGTAAATAAAATTAGGGAATTATATTTTCTACAAACCCTTGTAATTTCTTCAAACATCTTATATACACACCCAAAGTACACATAAATTGAAGATATAATAGGGGAATTTTACTATTATTGGATCATTGAATACAACTTTATAAGCATAAATGGTTGTTATGGCAGCTGCAATACATCAATAACAACAAAGATAGCCTAGAACAATGTTTGATCTCTTCAAACAAAACACCAAAGATGAAACTGGACTGAAGCTCCACTGGAAACCCTGGATAGATTCCCCTCTTTGTTTAACTAGGGTGGATAGTTTCACCACTGAATTCAAGCTCCAATGAAAGGGTTTTTCTAAAACCCTAACATAAACATCGGCTCGCCAAGCACTCCACAAGAAATAATCTCCAAATATGACATGCCCAAATGACTTTCTCTTCTCTCACTTTAAATTCTCATTGGATCTTTCCAGAGAGATCTAACTTGACCTCCTCAAAGATTCTAAAAGAGAACCTTTTAATAATGTGACTTTATAATTTTTATCTTTTATTTAAGCCACTTAAAATTAAATATTAATTAATTAAAGATTAGTTGTCAAATTAATTTAGATATCATAACCAAACAATTAATTAAATATTTAATTTTTCTAATCTCACCAAAAATGGGACTTTACAAAAACTTGTAGAGTTAAACATAATAAAGAATGAAAAAATAGAACTTTTAAATCCATACTCCAACACATTGCATGATGATAGTCTTTGTCACTATAAAATACTTCATAAATAATTATGTACTCACCAAAATCTGAAATGTGTCTTGCAACATTATTATCACTTCCCTAACAGTGGAGAAGATGAGATAGTATTCACCCAATATTTATTCCACAAGAGGTCCAAGAGGAGATAATCAAGGGATGACTTGATGTAATTTCCAAAGAATAATACTACAAGAAATCAAGAAATGTGCAATTAGTGAAACCTATTAATAGCCAATAATGATGGTACACCTTAAACAAAACCCAAACTTAACTAGACATTAAGTTGCTTTGTATATAAATTCCTTCGAAAAATGAGCTAGGAAAGAATAATATCTATAGATAACATATGTGATAAAAGCATATAGAAAAACCAATATCAACTTTTCAGGATTCAACAATATCAACTCTTCTAGGAGATACACTTATTTTAAGGTATGCAACTACTACTAATAAAGGTTCATGAAACCATTGATTAAGAATCTACGTGTTTACATTAATACCACGAAGCCAACAACCATACCCAGGATGTGAATAATACCTAAGGAGGAATTTCTTTAGGATCCATTTCAACATATTTCCAACCAACATCAATATGAAAAAACTTAGGAGGGGTTCCCCTTTCTCTAGGATATTAAAGAAATACAAAAATTCATAATCATTTTAAATTGGACCTTGAGGATAAGGTCATATTATAATAATATCTCTATGTAAGTTAATATACAACTACAGAACATATAACGGACCTGGAAAAACAACATATCTTTATAGACCTTATGTTACACCCTTAGTTGTGACATATATGTAAAAAACATCTCATGTAGACCACGCAAACTAGTTGATTATACCATGTAACAACAAGAAACAGATCCAAAATTAAGATTACAGAGAACTAGTGAAGACTTATGATGTAGGAGCATCGCTCACTCATCAAGCGAGCCAGCGCGTGGAGCAGAAAAGACAGCTGGATAGTGCCAGCATCAAAATTTTGAAACACCTTGATATGTTGCGCCAAACATTAATGCGTTGATGTGATGAAGCGCACTTGTACATTGTAATGGACCTTGAGCCTTTAAGCTCACGTCCTTAGTAGCTGAGGCATTTAATAGAATTGATGTAAAGATAGATAGGAATTAATTATAGATTTGATAGCTTTAGAATTGTGAGGGAAAACGGAATATAGGCACCCTCCTTTGTATATTGTATTATTATTCTGGATTATCAAGCATTCAGAAGAGAGAAGAGAAGAGAAGAGAATTGGTAAAGAACACCCATTTACAGATTGAATTAATAGAAGGAAGTCTTTGATTCACTTTCATGGTTTTGTGTTGTTTCTCTGTGTTGATGTTATGCTCGTGGTTGTTTATTTTCTGTCATGCAATTGCTTTGATGTGCTGCGTGTGAGATTTCATAGTTGATTTGAAGTCTGTGAGAGAAAGAGAGGAAAATGAGTTTCAATTGTTTCTCTGTCTGAGCCATGAGATTCCTGCATAGAGTGCAGTCGAATTCATCCGCATAGAGTGCGTTGATGAGGTCAGACAGTTGAACTCTTGTTCTCATCTGCCCGAAAGTTAAATTGGGTTATTCGAGTCGTGCAGGATAAGTGCAGGCTGGATAGAAGTCTCAGCAGTTTTCTTGAGCAGAGGGGACCAGGGATTCTATGGCTGCGAGTGCACAGAGACCATGTGACTTCAACACTTTGAGAGCTGTTGAAGATTGAGTGAGAAAAGTGTGGGTGAAAAGTCTCTGAAGGAGTCAGAGAAATCAAGCTCAGGAGGGATAGTTCCCGCATGAAGACTCTGGGAACAGACCCAGGAGGAGCTCGAACAGAAACGATGTTTTGGAGCAGGAGGAGAATTGACGGACAGGATTCGCAGAAGGAACTCGCGAAATCCCGCCGATCGTTGGATTGTGGAGAAACTGCGCGGGAGTTAAACCATAGACACAGGAAGGATCAAAGCCCATCGGGGTTTCGGCGTTCGACGTTTGGCAAGGTAAGAGTTTCATACTCTTTGAAATCGCGACTCGTGATTTCTCGAATAAATCGGAGCCGTTGATGTTCCACGGGACGCGTGTCGAGTGATCCCAGTATATCGGGGTTCGGCGTTCGGGGTTTTCAACACCAAGGAAACCTTGTATCGTGGATTCGCGATCCACGAAACCCAACGTGACGTGGCAGTGTGGGACCACAAGGTATAGTGGAGGACATGTGTCACTGTATCGGGGAATCGGCACATCGGACCTCGGGGATTGTAAGTTCAAGTTGTTGACATCGCGGGTAGCGATATCTAGACAGGGAAATCCCCGATAGGCGTATGAACGTTGACCGTTGACCTTCGAGGTTCGGGGTTTTGTTTTGCATGAGAACTGTGTTTGCAAGTTTCACAATACCGCGAAACCCGATCTTACGAGAAGCGAAGGGAAGACTGCCGAAGGAATGTTGTGGGTAGAGAGAGCTCCCGAGAGGAGCTGGAAGAGTCTTTGACTCTTCGGGCCTGTGAGAAAGAAGGTCCTGGTGGGAGCGGCTGCTGCTGGGAGCGGTTGCGTCAGAGTGGTATCAGAGCCTTGAAATCTTGTCTGTATATCTCAAGCAAGAGAGGTGAAGGTAAGGAAACGAAAGCACTCTGATACACACGACTTGCGTCAGAGTGGTATCAGAGCGGGAGAAGAGTTCTCTTTGTTCCGGTAGAAGAGAGAAAAAGAAGGCACCATGCTGCCCAGAAGAGAGAGACAGTCGCCTGATCGTGAAGACAGGGACGCTTGGAGAAGGGGTAGGCCGGCAGGAAACCCAGAGATGGAACGACAGATACGATATCTCAGGGTGAGACTCGAAGAGATGGAAACAACTCAGCGGTGTGGAGTTGGCGCAGGGGATCTCAGTGACTCCGAGGTCGAAGAAGAAGCTGGACACGAAGAACAGGTCACAGCCGAGGATGCCTCGACAGAGCGATTGATTAGAGCCATCGCCAGGATGAGCTCAAAGACCAAGATGGACATTCCTGTTTATGAAGGGAGTCTAAATGCAGAAGAGTTGTTGGATTGGATCCGGGCACTCAACACCTACTTCGACTATGAGGATATCGAAGAGGATAAGAAAGTAAGGCATGTGGTTACAAAGATGAAAGGACATGCAGCCTTATGGTGGGATGAGTTGCAGGCTGATAAGCGATGCAAAGGAAAACATAAAATTAAGAGCTGGGATCGGATGATCACTAAGATGAAAGAGAAATTCATCCCTAGAGATTATCAGATCACACTGTTCAGGTGGATGCAGAACCTGAGGCAGAAGTTGATGGCGGTGAAGGAGTACACCAAAGAATTTTATAGACTCAACATCCGAGCAGGTCATCGGGAGAGAGATGATGAAAAGGTGGCGAGATACCTGAATGAGTTGAGGTATGACATTCAGGATGAATTGAGCATGGTTACCATCCGAACAGTTGAGGATGCGTACCGGATGGCTCTGAAAGCCGAAGAAAAGTTGAGCCGCAAGCAGGGACAGCGAGGGCGAGGCAGGAGTCAGCCAAGAGGCAAGGCAATTGCCCAAGAAAGAACACAGAATCCCAAGGAGGAATGGCAGAAACCTCAGGGTAGGATTGAGCGAGGTGGAACCTCACAATAAAGGCAGCAATATGCTGAGTCGAGGAGGCAGCATACAGAGCAGGGTGGCAGTTATGCTGATGCCAACACATTTCCTCGTACCAGAGGAAGAGGAAGAGGTCGAGGAGGAATCATCACATGTTTTACATGTGGGAAGGATGGACACAAAGTCGTTGACTATCCAGATAGAAAAATGGATAGAAGTGAAGCTCACATCACTGAGGCGCAGAGGCGTGATGCTGAGAACGAAGATGCAGACAGCGGAAGGTCACTTGGGATGCATAAAATTCTTTTGACACCTGAGAAAGAGGTGGACAACTCAGTGAAGAGGAGCAGACTATTCAGAACGGATTGCACAGCCAAGGACATGAAATGCAAGGTCATAGTTGACAGTGGGAGCACCGATAATCTCGTTTCAACCGAGATGGTGGAAAAGCTGGAACTGGAAACAACTAAGCACCCGACTCCATATAAAGTCTCGTGGTTACAGAAAGGACACCGGGTAAGTGTCACTAAACAGTGCTTAGTTAAATTTAAAATTGGGAATTATCATGATGAGATTCTGTGTGATGTTATTCCCATGGACGTATGTCATATATTACTGGGTAGACCATGGCAGTATGACAGAAATGTTGTTCATGATGGGAGGATGAACACATACACTCTGGAAAAAGATGGGAGAACCCATAGATTGCTTCAAATAAAGGATAAAGAAGTGAAGCCAGAAGTGAGCAGTACCATACTTCTTATGAGTGGGAAGGAACTTCTCACGGAGATGGAGAAGAATGAAGATCCACAATTCTTTGTTGTCAGGAAACCGAGAATTGTCCTGACAAGCACAAGGGTGGACGACTTGCCAGACGAGATTCAGGAACTGTTGAGAGAGTTCGCTGATATCATCGTGGACGAACTACCTCGTTCGTTGCCACCGATGAGGAGTGTGAGTCACCATATTGACCTCATACCTGGAGCAAGTTTACCAAACAAAGTTGTGTACAGATTGACACCTCAGGAGAATGAGGAAGTCACAAGACAGGTACAGGATCTCCTAGATAAAGGACTAGTCAGGGAGAGTCTAAGTCCGTGTGTTGTTCCAATAGTACTAAGTCCAAAGAAGGATGGAGGCTGGAGAATGTGTACAGACTCCAGAGCGATAAATAAAATCACCAGCAGGTACAGATTTCCACTGCCGAGAATGGATGATCTGATGGATTGCCTGAGTGGAGCAAATTGTTTTTCGAAGATTGATCTCAAGAGAGGATATCATTAGATCCGAATGAGAGAGGGAGATGAATGGAAGACAACATTCAAGACAAACGAAGGATTGTACGAATGGTTGGTCATGTCGTTTGGTTTGACAAACATGTCGAGCACATTCATGAGACTGATGAATGAAGTCCTGCGGGAATTCATCGGAAAGTTTGTGGTCGTATACCTGGATGATATACTGATTTTCAGAAAGACCAGGGATGAACATTTAAAACATTTGGCCATTATGATGAGAAGGCTATAGTAGGAGAAGCTGCTGATCAATTTGAAGAAGTGCTCATTCATGCAGACATAACTCATTTATTTGGGTTTTCTAATCTCGGTGAATGAATTGAAGATGGATCCTGAGAAGGTAGAAGTGATAAAGAATTGGCCATCACCGAGAAATGTTTTCGAGGTGAGGAGTTTCCATGGATTGGCTAGTTTCTACCGAAAATTCATTCAGAATTTCAGTGAAATTAGTGCAGCAATGATGGACACAGTGAAGAAACGGCATGAAGTTTTCCATTGGACAGTAGAGGCCAAAAGGAGCTTCAATCTGTTGAAGCGAAAGATAACAGAGAAACCAATTCTGGTGTTGCCTAATTTTCAGAAAACATTTCAAGTGAAGTGTGATGCCAGTGGGTATGCTGTTGGAGGGGTCCTGAGTCAAGATGACCGACCTGTTGCATATTTCAGCGAGAAGCTGGATGACACAAAGCTGAAGTACTCCACATATCATAAAGAGTTTTATGCCATCATACAGGCATTGAAAAAATGGAGGCATTACTTGATACCCAAAGAATTTGTGTTGTACAGTGATAATCATGCATTGCAGTTTGTAAGTCAACAGGAGAAGTTGAACCAGAAGCATGCAAAGTGGGTAGAGTACATGCAAAATTTCACATTTGTGATCAAGCACATTTCGGGGACTGCTAACAAGGTGGTTGATGCCTTGAGCAGGAAATGTTTATTGCTGCAGGAGTTCAGAGTCAAAACGTTGGGTTTTGAAAATCTGAAAGATATATATGCAGGTGATGCAGACTTCGAAGAGGCTTATGAAGAAGCTAAGAATCCAGTTCTCAGGGATCAGAGTCCGTGGTTAGAATTCATGATCCAGGAAGGATTGTTGTTCAGGGGCAATCGACTATGCATTCAGAATTGCTCCATGAGGGAGAATTTGGTGAAGGAAAAGCACAGTGGTGGATTAGCAGGTCATTTTGGACATGACAAAACATTTGCGAAGCTGAGCGAATCGTATTTTTGGACGGGGATGCGCACCGATGTCAAACGGTTTGTTGACAGATGCAAGATATGTCAACATGCGAAGGGCCGAAAGCAGAATGCTGGGTTATATCAGACATTGCCCATACCTGAGAGGCCATGGGAGGCAATTAGTATGGATTTTGTTTTGGGTTTGCCGAGAACTCAGCGAGGATTTGATTCCATCTTTGTGGTGGTGGACAGGTTTTTGAAGATGGCACATTTCATACCGTGTCAGAAGACCAGCAATGCGACCCACATCGCCAATTTGTTTTTCAAATAAATCGTTAGATTGCATGGATTACCGAGGAGCATAGTCTCGGATCGGGATACAAAATTCATAGGTCATTTCTGGAGGACGCTATGGAAGAAGCTAGGAACTGAATTAGCGTTTAGTTATGCTTATCACCCCCAGACAGATGGGAAGACGGGAGTGGTCAACAGGAGCTTAGGGGATTTATTGAGAAGCTTGGTGACAGAGCACCACAGTAGTTGGGACCAGATATTACCACAGGCAGAGTTTGCTTACAATGACTCTGTGAATAGGAGTACAGGAAGAATTCCATTCCAGATTTTGTATGGAACACAGCCGAGGGGAGTTTCTGAGCTCAGGGAGTCAGGACAAGATGAAACTAGTAGCGCTCGGGCTGAAGAATTCGCTGAAGCGATGGAGGAACTTCACACAAAGGTTAAGCAGCGACTGCAGAAATCAAATCAGGAGTATAAGCACAGAGCCGATCAGCGGAAAATACAACTTTAGTTTGAAGTTGGCGATTTGGCTCTGGCACACTTAAGGAAGGAAAGGTTCCCAAGGGGAACATATAACAAGCTCAAGATGAAGAAGATCGGACTGTGCAGAGTCCTAAAGAAATTTGGAGAAAATGCATACGAGCTTGAGTTGCCAGAGGGCATCGGGATATCTCCGATATTTAATATTTTGGATTTATACCCATACAGGGATGGAGAAGCAGAAACTGGAACTGAGGAACCAGTGGTCCAGTGGCAGAAACAATTTCCAGTTGCACAGGAACCGCAGATGGAGTGCATACTGGATAAAAGAGTAGGCAGGAAGACCAGGAGAAAGCAGTATTTTGAATACCTGGTGAAATGGAAGAATCACCCAATGGAGGATGCCAGCTGGGAAACAGAGGCAGTCATACAGAAGCATGGGTAGAACATACAGGAGCTCATGGACAGGAGCCCATGAAACTTTTCGATCCGAGGAGTATGATGCAGGAGCATCGCTCACTCATCAAGCGAGCCAGCGCGTGGAGCAGAAAAGACAGCTGGATAGTGCCAGCATCAAAATTTTGAAACACCTTGATATGTTGCGCCAAACATTAATGCGTTGATGTGATGAAGCGCACTTGTACATTG